>DWFO01001257.1:0-16404 GCA_018246595.1 Mimoniades nurscia nurscia | reverse complement strand
TTAGAAACAATCGCGAAATGATTTGAGAGCAGCTATTACCGCGAAACGATGATTGGACACAGAGTATGTTACGCAGAGGTGACAGCGCACAGAGTAATTATTAACAAATTACTTTTATTGACTAGTTCTCCATCAGTTCAGTTCATATGTT
This sequence comes from Mimoniades nurscia nurscia, assembly GCA_018246595.1. Lineage (NCBI taxonomy): Eukaryota > Metazoa > Arthropoda > Insecta > Lepidoptera > Hesperiidae > Mimoniades > Mimoniades nurscia. Next base: position 16,253 of record DWFO01001257.1, on the reverse strand, counting down.
AATCTGTCAAGAATCATCTCGACTTTTTTGGAGAGTTGGAAATTTGTAGCAGTTCTTTCACCGCCCCCCCCCATCCCCCCCTTCTTCTCCACACACTATATGTCACCTAAAGCTGATGTACGGTAACTAAAACATCGTATTCATCAGCTAAATTCTTCCAAGTATTGAATAGCGCCGTGAACAAAAATGTTATACAAAAAAGTCGATATAGTTTTTATTAAATTATAGAATTGAGCTAAAACAAATCAGAAAAAGGTAAAAGTTGACCTTGAATTAAAATTACACTACACATTCGGGTCACCTCATCAGAATCTGTGTAGCTATTGAGATTTCTATTAAGTTATAACTATAAGCACAATCCGCATTATAAAATAATAATAGTGTGCCATGAAATCATATTAAAATTAAAATAATTATTTCCAATTGACTTCTATAATATTAAGAGGAAACGCTGGAAAATACGAAACTTTTCTTCGAAATAATTTTTAAGAAAACAATTCTGCTCCGTCATACTCTATGACGTATCTACGTCTGTATGAGGGTAGCTCCCATTAATGTAAATGACTCCCCGTTCGATGCGCAGCTTTTTTGTCTGTCTACGTGATTGATAAAGAAATGCCTCGGATGCGACACTTCATCCGCGATCAGCTCCGCCGTATCACTATGAATTGAACCTTAATACCCTGTAATAAGAACGTTAAATTCATTGGAGGCACCGTGAAAGACCGTCTACTTTCTGAATACCAGAACGAATTGTGCATGTTGAACTAAAAAGTACTGATGATTAATGAAAAAGCGATTCTGTGTCTCTTCAAATAAGGCTATATAGATGAAGGTTGGGTTCTGTCAAGTGTATTTAATGTGGTGTATGAAAACAATTGGTTTACACCGGATTGGTTTCAAGGCGCGCGCGGTTAAATCTGAAAAGATATATCCACAAAAGATTGCTCTCAATGGATCGTAGCGGCGTCTAATCATCCAGTTATGTACAACACACAGTTGTGGGTTACGTGAATACAATAAAATTACCTCAGTCTGTATATACATAAATATATTAAGACAAGTCTTTGTAAAGAGCTTTAAGAATATTTGTACCCGCGGAGTGTAGATATAGTGATATAGAAATTTAAAAGTTTTTCTTAATATGTCTTACAAATTACTTCATTAGAATATAATAAACCATTGACTGGCCCATTGATGCAGTGGTTAGTGAATCTGACTGTTGCGCCGGGGGTCGTGGGTTCGATTCCCATCCAGATTAAATATTATGTGTGTTATGAGCACAAGTATTTGTTCTGTGTCTGGGTGTGAAAAATTAAACATAAGTAATTTAAGTATATATTTATGTGTATATTTGTAGTTTATCAGCCATCTGGTTACCATACCACAAGCTCTCTTGACGCTTACTTTGGGATCAGATAGCCGTGTGAGATGTTCCGAGATATTATTATTATTATTATAAAACATTTTTTTTTGTATTCTAACGTGGTTTTAAATTGTTTATATTGTTTAGTCTATGTCGTCTGTGATCAAATAGTAATACAGGGTAGAGATTTAGTGCCTACCTAAATTTTTTAACATGAAAATGACAATAATTTTTTAATTTGAAATGTAATGAGCCACGGTTGAATTTCTATCACAGCTGGGGCACTAGTAATAATTAACACAAAAAAAACTAGATTTGAAATTGAGTGTTTCTTTGTGATGTATAAAAAAAATCTAAGTCTTTGTGACGTTTAAAAAAAACCAACTTCTATAAAGATTATTAAATAAAATATCCTTCTATTTAAATATAAATTGTAATCATTTACACGTGTTACATTTAAAACTTCTGCATTTAACTAAGAGTGTAAATAATATCTTGTTTAATATCGCGATACGTAGATTATAGCGTATATCAACTAGTATAAATTTCAAATTCAAATGTCATTTAATCAAAATTGTTTCATTGGAACACTTTGTGTACGTCAAAATGATGCTACCATGTATCCATGTATCCGGTACTATCCGTGTATTCACTATTCACCTGTATTTAATTCCATAAATATGTATCTTGCAATGTTTTACAAAACGTGCTTGATGATCCCGCAGACGTTTCCGTCTCAATCTCTTTAATTAAAACAATTTGGAAAATACCACACATCGTCAGTCCTTTTAGAATGCCACTGACATGGATATTTTATCAAATACAGAATAATTCGGCCATTATGTACCACGCTAGCCAAGTGCTGGTTGATAGCGACCATGAAAAACGTAGTTTACATAAAAAAATCCAAACCATGTAAATCCAAGTGTATTATTGAGAATTTATATGGCTTATGGAAATCTTAAGTATGATGTTATTCCGTGTGAAATATCGTTCAGGGTCAAAGCGGGTCGACCTCCACGCTATAAACCATATGGTCATATGGAACAGTTACGTCATCTAATCCAGCCATCTCGGGATCGAACGCATAGCCCATTGTTTCGTCAATGACATATCACTCAATGGTTTGCTTTATTGGAACCAATCAGTATTGTCGGCTTAAGTCCATCTGGATCTTTGATCCGATTAGGGTGAAAGACACTGTAGTTGATCGTTTGTACAACATTAGAATGTGACACGAGTATAGCCATGTATCAGCTGTTTTAGTTACATAGTTACAAACTTACAACTGATAGCAAGTAAGTGTAAGTTTTTTTAGAATTCTTACAATAAATAGGCAAAGTCGTAGTGACTGCCGATGTCAACCTACGGGCGACTATGACAACATACAATCATTTCATCCAAGTACTTGTGTACGAAAAAGAGACAACAAATTGCGGTAATATTTTGATTACAAGGCACATTACTACGTTTGACACCCTCGAAGAGGTAGGCAGATCTCATCTGTATCTACACTCCTCCTACACTCCCACGTTTCAGCAGTAACGTTTTTATCATCATGGTGAGCCTATTGTCACACACCGGGCACAAATCTCACTTCATTTCACTACAAGTAATTTCAAATTACAAAAGTATAACAGTACCCGACATGGGTATCGAACCCAGCACCTCTTCATCAGCAGTCGCTTGCAACCACTCGGCACACTAGGCAATTATGATTAGCTAGATAAATAAAAATAAGAAACTTTTCTTATTTACGGTCACTCTTACCTTTTATTTAAGTACTTTTGTTATAGTTCCGTATCCTGATCTTAAGTAGGGAACCATTGAGTGATCCAATACGTATTCAGTAGAATCCCGAAACAGTCCAGTTCACCCTAAATTTTTAAAACCACCTCCTACTTATGCGGCGGCCGCACACAATAGACGACGCGATATGTTATTGTCAGTGTTAAATAAAGTCATTATTTTGATTGAACACTTCGCTCGCATCATGTTTTTTTTTGTCACTTCGAGTTTCCTTCGAGACAAATCGATTGTGACCGCCACACCTTATGAGAATACCTTTGATGGACACGCCATCGACGAAAATGCATTCCGCGCTTGTAATAAGAACGGATATCGCATAGCAAATCATTTTATTGAGATGTAAAACGAATGGCTGGTTGATATTGAGTAATAACCGTTCAAATCGTATTGAATCGAATGCGTCGTACAAATGGATTATATTGTGGTTCTGGTTGAAATTCTCATGTAAAATATGCGAGCTATCAATCGTGGTGGAAGCCATTTGAATCGCTCCGACATCGATATTAACTAACGTCCTACAAGAAGGCCAGGTCAACTGCACCTGGAATAGCGTAGATTATATTAACGTCGACACAAGAGTTATAAAACCAGAGCCGTAGTCTCATAACGTTCATGATATCCGAAATGTCCTATAAAAAGGCAAGATATTTATATACCTTTAATATATATAAGTGTATGTATGACAATTCTGATGACTGACAATTAGGGTCGTAGCCAATGAAAATCCTTCCTGCATATACAAAATAAGCGTGGAGAATCTACTTACTAATATTATTTTGTAGACTAGCAACAGTTTAATGTGTACATATGTATACTAGAAGCTCAAATCTTCGTTGGATCGTAATAACGTTGAGAATAACAGCACGCAAGGCCTTTTAAAACACTAAAGTAACCTATTCTAAACAAAACTTCACGCAAATAAATTGAATCATACATTTGTGAAAAGGCTTGAATCGTATAATTTTATTGCGTATAGTGTGACTAGTTCCAGACCTATATTGAGTTATTCACGAGCTCCCGCCGATCGCAGCGAGGTCGAGATGGGAACTGCGTGCCTGCTATGTTAAATCAATCATAATATACGTAACTTGTGATAATTATGTCTTTTTTATCATCTTTTAACTGAGAAAAGACTTATTGAGCGTGAGAATGAGAATGGCAAAGGCCGTGGCTCTGCACATTGGCCAAGTACAAGTCAACAGGATTTACTCACATAAAACAGCATAATAAATAGCTCTAGGATACAAAAGTTTCCTCACAATATTTTCCTCCAGCGTAACAGCGAGTGATCTATAACCTTTAAAACGCACATACATACATATGTAGCTCTATATACATATATGTAGTTTAATATTAAAACCTCAGAATCCTGTGTAGAATGTAATCCTGTGTAATCTTAAACCGCTGAGCTATTCTATTATAATAATATATTAATCAATTATTTGTACGCAATATAATAATTATTATTATTCATATAATAGAAGTATTTGTAAATTTGGGTCGTCCGTTACCGCGGTGGTTAGTAAATCTGACAACTATCGCGAGTCCATTCCCATTTAGGATAAATATTTCTGTGATGAATACAAGTATGTATTTTGTGTTAGGGTGTAAAAAAGTATATTTATATATATCCATGTCATCATTGATCTGACTACTATAATACAAACTCTCTTGATGCTTATTTAAATATATTAATATCTTTGAACATCTCCAACACACGGAACAACACATGGCCATTTAATCTAAACCTAGACAGATGTGCTATGGTAATCAGAAAGCAAATAAAGTTTGATATATAACTATAGGATGAAACGCGTCTCTAGAAAATACTCGAAAGTTCTTAATCTCCCAAATTTGTTATTACGTAAAAGTACAGTTTCAACTCTTTCCCATATTAATATTGATTTATGAGACCGGCAGCGAAACAGCTACCTAATAAATGAACACTATATCGAACGTCGAACGTTGTTCGATTTCAAAGATTATCTATCAAAGCGACAGTATCGGAGAATCGAGATCCGACTAGTACGGTTTAGTCGATATACAGGGTGGTGTCCATATCATTAATTTAATTTTACTCCATGCATTTAATAATTCAGATGCAGTTAGTTGTACAATGTTCGATTTCAATTTGAATTGATTTTTGCCTTATTTTTATTGGGTACTGGAACTGTATTTTGAAATATCATTTTCAATTACAAGGGATATACGCTTTATCTAACGATAGTGAAGTAACTTAAAGATCGTGTGATTTAAAGAATGAGTACTGACAAGTTCAGAAAATATGTAATTTTTTAAATATATCATTGATTATAACAGCGAAGGAAAACATAGGAAAACCTGCATCATTTGACATCCCAATAAAATGATGCAATGTTTTTAAATATGCCCACCAGCGCTTGCTTCGCGCGACTAAAATCTTAAGCCTACTCATTCTGAAGGGTCACCTGAGTGTAATAGCGGAATATAAATACATATATATATCTTGATGTTTAGAAAAATGCAGATCATAACTGAAATATATTAGAATAGAATTCAGATACAAAATTATAATATTAAATTTCATAATATATGTCCATGTTTATTTTAACACCACCCCATAGAATCTAAGCAGGGTATTAACACCGTTCGACGTGCAGCGTTACCTCAACGCTATCAGCTTCTACATCGGATCCAGAAGGCGAGACTGATCATCTCTACAACACTGATTGATCAACATCGCATCTGATTCCACTTTAAACGTAGCCACTTTGTTTTATTTCAATTCCATTAACACAAGTAGGTACAATATTTAAATAATGACTAATTTTAGAATCAGTTTCGTGAATAGAATAAATGAACTCCTGAATTTTACTTGTCGAGATTAAAATATAATTAAATGACGCAATATTATGTGACAATGATAGTATCTATTCGAAGTTATATTGTGAAAGAAGTAACGTACCTACTGTTGTGTTTTGTGGCAGACAGTCAACCTGAAATAAGGGCTAAGTGTATTTCAAGAAATACACTTAGCCCTTCAAAATTAACAATCCATTCATTCTTGATCTCGAGTGCAGATTTACGAAAGATTGGATAAAGATATCGAGAAATAGAGATATTTGAAGCTGCAGTGGTACTGTTATCATTTTCAGCTGAAATTTTTTATCGTACGTTTCCGATTTCTTCATGTTATTAATAGAAAAAGTAGAAAACTAACATCAGTCACAAAATACGGATACCCACTCTGTGTAGTAAATCTCAAAAGAAATCTTTGGTCTTACTAATTACTAAATGCTCACTAGCATTCTTTGTTAATAATACTTTCAATAGATAAGCCTGCAGTTAATATTACTTCATATTCAACCCAAACCAAATCAATCAAAAGCATGTTGCTAGTCTTTGGGACGGAGATAATTGCATGTAAAGTACGCGTGGACAGCCAAACATACCCTCTTGACCGAAACACAAATTGTTATAGAAAAAATTGCATCACTGTAGAAATAAGTCTGACTATACTAGGTACATTCCTAGGCGAACCGTATAACTAAGTGTTGTATAGCGTAACATCTACCTACATATTTATTTATTCATAATTATATATTATACATATATCGGGTAGCTTACAAATGCATTTGCTTTCCGTATTAATAATTCGCTTTGCATATTAATTATCTGTTTGTCATTACAAGATCTTTTTATCTTTTTCTTAGACTCTGATTAATCGATATAGATAAAAAACGATTAAAAAATCATCTATACGACTACGAATTTTTTATTCAAATTCAATATCATAGCTTCCGTCACATTAATTTGATACATAGTTCAATGTACCGTGACCATGGTGTTAGTGATCATGATAGCAAATTAATATCGTGGTCAAAACTGAATCCGTGTACCATACGATGTTCGTATGACACCTATCCAAATAGAAATTACAGCGTTCGACGTTCGCCTAAAACCGGTTATGACGAAACAAATACCAAAATCTACTTTGTAAAATAACAACTGATCAGCCAAAAAAACAAACTCGAACCCGATCAGACAATCAAATCGATATTAAAATTTCGATTCAATCGAATCATAATGAGACACATTGATAAATGAATCGAGTATAAAAACGGTCGCCGGACGTTGTGAGAATAAAACTAATAAAAAAATTACTGGCTACTGGCAGTCAAAACTATTAATCAATTTCTTTGATAACTGACATATTTATGTATGCAGCCATTAAGACATTATTTATAGTTGTCTAAGGTCGAATTTGGTTTCTTCATGTGATGTCACAAACTTCTTATTCAGTTTCCTTTACCCATTGATAAAAGTTTAGATCCGAAGGAGTTCGATAGAATGATGAATCAATGAAATACCCTAAAAATTAAAACCTTAAATGTACCTTCCGTTTTAAAGGCTCTAGTGGACGAGAAATCTTGATTAATAAATCACAAATATTTTTTGATTATTCATAATGTCGATGCCGGCTGTTGGACAATAAACAATATCTATGAACTATCAATAACGTATGCAGCTACTTATTATTTATTTATTCTTCATTATTTAACTTACGCTACCGTAGCCCATGTGATGGCTTATTACCAAGTAGTGCTCTCCAGTTCGCGTGATGTTGAGAATTTGTAGCGACAACAATCACGAGGCAATATAAATAATAAATCAGCTATTATTGACGAAACCACGTTTATGTAGTAAAGATGTAATTAAACGATTGTATATATGAAAAGTGTGCCAAACTTCATACAATGTCAGTTATGTGGGGATAGAGATAAATTGGTATTCCGTGCCCCCCCCCCCCCCCCCCCCTACTCCATTAACGATCTGGCGTGACTATATAAAAAAATTACATACTTACATATTAAATACTCTACTATACTGTAGTTTTGACTGGCAGTGAAGCAGGATAGTTTCTGTATTGTAGAGCTTAAATTGTCTAGTACATTTTAAACTCTACAATACAGAAACTACATAGTTATCCATGCATACATTATTATTAAAAAATTTATTACATTAAGCGTAAAGTTTTAACATATTAATGTGCAGATGATTGACAACCTTGTTGGACATGTGGTTGTAAGAGCGACTGCTCATGACCTCATGAGAGGTCCTGGGTTCGATCTCCGGGTCGGATACTATTAGGTTTTCTATCTTAAAATTACTAGTAGCAGCTTAGAGACTGGATTCCATGGCCAGTGGCTGGAAATAGACGTATAACAGACATACATATAACATAACTGGTGAAATGTGGGATTACTTCACTCCTCTGCCTTTCCCTTCGACGAAATACAAGCGTGATATTTTGTGATACATCATAATATTTCCACAAACAGTTTTCCAACTTAATTTTATTAGTATTGAAACTCCTTGGGACAGTTTGCGAACGGCATGAAGAGTTCCACCGGCACATTTATAGAGACAGATCGTCCATCAATTGATTTACAATCTGCCTCCTTTATTTATTATCGCTTAATGTCTGAATAAAGCTAATCAAACGGACGTAAGTCGCGAAATACTAAAACATGAAATTAAAACAATTATTTCAATAAAATGTTGTATTATTATGTCACATGAATATGCCAAAAAAGTAGAGTCAGTATCACGGGGCAGTGTATAGTGGCCGCTGCCGCTCATCTGCTTGCGTATAGGTATTATAGAATAGGTTATTAGTTATTAGTTTATAGAATTATAATTAGAGTATAATTAGAGGTAATTAGAGTAAAATTAGAGTATAATCGGAGTATGTATATTTAGAGTATTATTAGAGTAATTTATAAGTGTAAATATAACTGTATTGTAAGTGTAAATAAGTATAACTGGGAAATTAACCCAATATTTATACCGATTATTATTCCAATTATTTTCCCAATAACCTACATACATATTATGTACTTATAGTTAAATGAATTTCGTCAAAACTTCAATCCGTAATCAAATTCAATAGGTATTCGTATATCAAATAATTATATTAAATTCAATATATCAAATTAAATCCGTAATCATTAAAAGGAAATTGTTTGGTTTATAGACGCAATCAAATAATACATATTTAATATTAGTACTAGTAAGTGTTTTTATTTATTTTTTTTGTTATTTCGTTTAATAATGTTATTTAATTTTTTTTATTATAATTTATAGTTACATCATGAATAAAGTGGCCATAGTAATTTCAAAATTTAGAATATCTAGTTTGATTATAGCATACCTACATATATTATTTAAAAGATTATTTGACAGTCAACATCTCGTACATTCAAAATATAATTGTCATCATCTTCACGCTATAAGCAGAGATAAAATAACAAGCAAAAAAAACAAACGAAATAATCTTCATTCTGACGTATATGACACGTGCAGATATCGGAGACGTAATGCACGGAAGCCACACTTCGGTTTGCTCAATTGATGACCTTAAGAAGGCAGGTGATATGATAACAAGGTAATACAGAGTTTTGCAATACGGCTAGTGAAAGGCCTGTTTCTGGTAATAGAACAAAAGACGATAATATGATAATGAGATTCTATAAGGATTTTATTCTATAAACATTAGATAATAATAATATATATTTTATCTGTATAGAGTAATTTATTGTGTCTCTAGAATAATTAATAACATAATTCATTTAGATATTATGAAAAGAATTTGAACAATTCTCGTTGACTAATTTGTTTCATGAGAAATGGATGGGTCTAAACGATGAATAACGCTGGTCCATAATAGAATTCGAAATATTCAACTTACACTCGTTTACCGATCGAACTGCTAATAATATAATATACAGAGACAGAATCCGGTCCTCTTTCATGCCGGCCCATGAATCTTCGACATCCGCCATGGCCGCACTCAATTAGTCATTTGTGTCAAAACAACGCTGGATCCGCTTAAAATAATCGAATATATATCGATTACGTAGGATATAAATCTGATCGCGGAGTGACGTCATTCGAGTCGACATTTCAAATGTGAACATGTTTGTGTACGTCTCGTTAAAGTATCATTTTTTATAACGTGTGTTCGTTTTGTAAATTAAATTTTGATAGTGCACTTTTATAAATATTATTTTAATCTATGATTAATAATAACTAAAATCGATTTTACGAATTTGACTAGAATTTCAAATGTTACTGGATATTTTTGTGTCAAAAAATGTGAAGTTTAATCATTAAACATTTTTCTCGCTTCTTACACATTAGCGGAGTGATTTTGAAACGTCCGTCATAAAGGTCAATTAAGGTGGCGTACAAAATTAGACGGTCTAAGTCTAAGAAAAGTCTAAGTCAACCTACCCCGTTGCTCAGTGTGTTCTATGTGACGTTACTAAACTCTTTCTTAGTGACAATACAGGCACTATGTGTTTATCCCCATTAAAGGATTACAATCAGCTCAAGGCACATCAAGGTAATCTGGTTTATGAGTACGCGTGTACCACATCAGTTAGCGTCGGATATTGTAATTCAATGGGACATACATCGGGAGATATTGACAAGCGCGCCCACGGGTTGCCTGTTGCAATTGTACAATTGGATGAAAAAGTGTTTTAACTATAATTGTTTTTTTAAATTTATTTTTTGACACCTGCTTTTTAAAATTTTTCAGGCAGCATCATGTTCCCGGTTCGTCTGTAAAATAAGCTTAGCTGCAATTATTTCTATCGCAATGCAGCAGTGCAGCAATATACTGAGTAATGAGATATTTACGCTTATCATCCGGACGTGGAAATATGTTTTATTATTTTTCAAAGTTATTTTTGCAATATTACTGAATGTTTTTTTACCACTCAAGCGAATTTGATGAGGAAAAGTGTATCATTTTGTCCTGATGTGTTTTAAGATTGAATTAACATTTAAAAAAATATTCAAATATAAAACCTAGTTATAAAAAGTATATACCTAACCTAGTTCATTGCATACTTTTGGTCATCAATAAAATTGTAATAGTAGGTTTTTAGGAATATGAAAAGCGGTTCAAACCCAGTTTTAAAATTTTCGTATATATTTCATATATTTTTTCTGGAAAGATTTCGTATTGCAATAATGTCTAAGATCTAATAAAACAACTGAATCAGGCATTCAAAATACAAAAAAAACACAAGTAAATCCAAAATATTTAAAAACCACAACATTACTTAAAGTAACCTTTTTTTTCAACCAATACTTTACTTGACTCTATTTTTTGTCGAACTTCCTGCTACGAAAACTTGTGTTAGTGACTGTACGATGATAAATCATAATTAGGAGCGATCTACCTTTCAACGGCTGCCGATTGATCCTTCGAACGCTCATTCAATTCGATATAAATTATTCTAACAATATTTCTTATTGTATGCAACGCATGGTAACTAAAATGTTGCACAGTGTTTTTTATGCTGATCCAAATACATACGAGTATATGAGTATATGTCTATGATACGAGTGTGAGATTATCTGCATGCTAACTTCTTTCTTCTTCTGCTTCTTTCACGACATGAAGTATAAAATTTTTACAAAATTTCAGTATTTCAATACAGAATTTTAGTAGTTAGATATACGAAAGATTCCAGTAGAGGTCACGCCAGTTTACGACGCGATATTGCACAAAACATTTCGGTTAACAAACATTAATTTATCTTGTGTGCGTCATTTTAGTACCCCATTCAATCGAACTGCATTCTGAATTTTCATGTTGATAGCCACTTTCGCGCCCGAATATACCTACGTGGGCGGTGTCAGAGAACGGTTGACCAAAATATTGTTTTTGACCAATGACATATCAAAATATCTTGTTTATGATTAAAATAATGCTTATAGTAGTAGGTACATCGTGAATTGCAAATTCTTTAATAGGGTGTTTAATAATAACTTTAATAGCATTAGAAATGGTTAAACGTAGTAATGTCCTACACTCCTGCGCCTATCTCTTCGGGCATTTCGGGCATGAAGAGTCACCTTATCGCCATGCACCGGGCACTAACATAGACACAGAGTAATTATGTACAAAGAATTTCAAGTGAGAAACCCAGGACTCGTCGATTAGTAGTCGCGCTTTCAACAACTGAACCAACGAGGTAGTCAACCTGCCGCCTTACTAACTATATACCTGAGAGTGATGCTGTATCACTATAGTTCATCCTCAGTTTCATAGTACGGACTCAATGGGAGCAAAAATTTTAGACGGCCGTGCAAATGGACAGGAAATTTTAAAAACGTAACGTAACTTCACGCCTGTAATCCCTGAAGAGGTAGGCAGAGGAATGCAGAACACTCCCACGTTTCAGAGGTTACGTTTACGTCCCACTATGTAATAGGTGGTGAGCCTATTGCCATGCATCGGGCACATCTCCAGACTCCGAACCACTACTAGAAAATGTAAATTAGAAATTTTTAAAATTTCTAAATTTATAAACAATTCCAAGAGCATTGTATTCAAGTTTCACCTGATTTATAAATCAATTCAAAAGCTTTAATGCACATAAGAAAACGCCTAATAAAATACGGCAGTAAAAGCAAGCAATAATAATATGTACATATTATGTAAATGTACAAAAAATGGACCTGTCTAGCTGTTCGGATATCTTGTGCGTATAAATGTAATATCACGCATTTAACCCCGATAACGTAGTTCGTACGTACATTCCCACGGTTCACCAGTTACGTTTTCGTCCAACTATCGAATACGTGGTGATGCCATATACCGGGCACAATTATTCCAGACTCCGAGTGACTATTACAATATTCAATAGTACCCAACCTTGGATTTGAACCCAGGACCTTCCGATCGGAATCCGCGCTCGCAACCAATACGACCAACGAATAAGCTTTACTTGTAGGCATATTAAAGTTAATTTTAAATAGCAACTATGGCTCATTGTCACCTGGATTCGATCTCCTACAGAAGTAATATTTTTTCAATAACAATCCACATTGCATTAATTTTCATGGGCCAATCCACTAAATGATCTGTTCTTGTCATTAACCTTCAAAGTACACATAAAGTAATTCTGGATATTTTTTCTGTACCGATAACAACATATTGAAACATTCTGTGAGGCATTAAATAGGTTTGTTATTTTTTTAACAGAAAATATTTATTCGTGAGTAGCAATAAACGTTTATAATCACGAAGGAGGACAGACGGAGTTGCGGCTCATACTATGTAGTTCGCTTGTGACTCAGATGGCACGCACATTGCATGCGGGTTTTTAATGCTGGTAATTTTTATTTAAGCATAATTAAAAACGGATTAACACTAAAGCTTCTAAATATAATCGTCCTGAATTTTTTATTTGTTTTTCGCTCTTTAGTAATAATGAATACGCATGTAACATCACGCCTGTAACCCCCGAAGAAGTAGGCAGAACAGTGTAGTATATTCCCAAGGTTCACCAATTATATAAGTTTATGTCCCACTATGGAATAGGTGGTGAATCTACTACCATTAGAAAAATGTAATACTATTCGACCCGGATTTCAACTCAGCACTTTTCTATCTGCGTCGCGCTTGCAACCAATACGACCAACGAGGCAGTCCAATAGACAATGATGCAATAATATGTATTGTTATTACTAATAAAATCTGTTGTGAACTGCAATATAATAATTATCATCATCCAGCCCTCTTATGATTTCAGTATCGAACCCAAGTGTTATTTCAGAATAACAGCCTTAAGGCAATAAATAAGGCTCCTAACGTTGTCTAAGTACAGGTTTTTAGACTTTACGTGCGTAGTTACTAGATTGTTACGAATCCCTCTAAAGTGTGCAGATTTCCGCGTAAAATTTCAATAATGTTCCTCATAAATGTTCCAACAAGTGATATTACATGTTAAAAAGCGGTAATAATTTCGTAAAGAAAGATGCGCGAGTCAAGATTTGATCAGAATGTTGGCTGAATTCGAAACCGCTTAACTAATACTGTGTACTTTTTTACTATACATTTAAAGCTTGCTTATGCAAATATCAATCTCGCTTCTCTGATGTTATATCAGTAGGTACTGTAGAAAAATGATAATGCCACATGTTCTAACTAAATCAACACTGGTATTTTAACTTGTAAATATTAATAATCACTACACGCTCGGGCGACCGGCATGAGATCAAAGAGACTCTCGACGATGTAAAACAGAATTGTTCTGGACGATTGGGAACATTACACGCAAACAAGTAGAATGACAACACTGAAGAAAGTGTTTGCTAATTATACTGTATTACTACGATATCTTGAATGTTTTAATAGTAAATAATCTAGGATTTAAATGTTAATGACACTTATTTTATGATTTTAATGCTCATTATGTTATATTTACTTTTATTTGCTAATTTTTTTGATAAAAATATTCATTGTAAACAAAGTGAAAATAGTCAAATCAATTAATATGAATCCACACATTTCGAGGTAAAGTACACATTAGAGACGGGACTTTGAAAAGTATGTGTGGGATAATGAATCTAATTATGTATTTCTTATCAATAGTTGTGCCCGCTACTTCGTCCGCGTGAAATTTTAAAATTGTAAAATTAAAGTGCCCCAAGTTACTCCTTACTACATCAGCTATCTGACAATGAAAGTCCCGTTAAAATCGGTCCAACTTTTCCAGAGATTAGCCGGAACAAGCAAACAAAGGAACATACAGACAGACAAACAAAAAAAATTTGTAAAAAATGTTATTTTGGCATACGTACATACATACATAAATACATACCTACATATGCATTTAGTCCTCGTAAAAAGCGGTTATTTTAATATTACAAAGCGACGCTCATATTTTATTTGTTTGTATAGATTATTTTATTGTTGCACTGCTGGCCACCGGTCTCCTCTTGGCTGGGGCCGGGCTGAGACCATAATTCAGTCTATTTGGACATGCTAATATTATATGTCGAAAATAAAATATTGCTGAAGTAGATAAGATTCTACAATTATTGTAGAATACATGTGTTTACCCAGTGAAATCCCAACCATTGCATCTATTATTTCTGCTTTAATATATGTAGTTACAGTGTCGTATTCATTTGTAACTGATGTGATAGAAACGTATCAGATATGAAGCGTCCAACTATAATCCTTAGAAACAGTAACGCATTTGGCACAGTTCTCTTGCTACTTTCTGCGACCGAACACAGATTTGTAAAGACCGTCTGTGCCTAGATGTACGTTTTTTTTAACTTAAAAACAAAGCATAAATCATTTATCCAGCAAAAGTAAATCATAGTAAGGGCTTTGGAATCGCTCCAAAAAGGAACGCGAGAAAGAGAATTCTAATTATAGACTTTAAATAGATATTTGAACGACTAATTAACGAGAGCCCGTGATAGCGGACTGCAGTGACTGAGATTTACCCGACACCCTGTCGTAATATATAAATTAAATGTATTCGTATATTTTTATTTACAGTTACGATGGAGGCACAAGAAGTAATTTAACGGTTGACAATGGAAATATAGCGACTAAAACATATTGTGTTAAGGTAGTTGCAATTTCCTTAACATTAAAATGTAAATCAGATGTAAAGGTATTACACACTAAATTAAATACTAGAATGTATTAAATACTAGAAATGGGATTCACAGAGATCTGACAGGGTATAAATTACTAACTGATTAAGATACTAATTATACATATGTATATAAATGAATCTAGCCTCCATCTAATTCACAACATTTATATTGGCATTAAGAATGAGACATGGCGCTACATTTAGTGGATTTCAACCATCCACATTGGAATAGGTGCTTTTAGGAGTCATACGAGTAGTCCAACGGTAAAATACCTGGTCATTTTACACTCGTTAAACGTGTGACTGGCCTATTGATTCAGTGGCTTAGCGCCCGTGACTTGGCCCAGGATTCTGAGTTTGAATCTCACTCAAAACAAAAATAATTGTGTGATACGTACGAACATTTTACCTGCGTATGGGTGTATAATTATCTTTATAGATTTGTATTCAAATAGGTAGGTAGGATACAGGCTCAGTGTATGGATATGGGTAAAAATACTTCCTAGGAGGCCGACATATGTCCAGCACAGATTTAGACAGGCTGATGCTGATGCTGATGATTATGGTGATGGTAGTGGTGGTGATGATGATGATGGTGGTGATGATAATGATGATGA
>DWFO01001256.1:0-16404 GCA_018246595.1 Mimoniades nurscia nurscia | reverse complement strand
TGACACGTGGGAGCGTACTACACTTCTCTGCCTGCCTCTTCGAGGATTACGGGCGTGATCTTCCGTTACCTTTTTGTTACATAATTTTTATCAGATATCGTTTAATATTTCTTACATTATTTTTCAATTTCAATGAAATGCACATTTTTATTTTATTAACGAAGTCTTACGGATTTGTGGATATTATAGTGTCGATAAGTATGTCATATGTAAAAAAAATATAATATGTAATATCACACGCCAGGTCTCTCAGAGGGTCGGCAGAGATCACAAAGAGCCAGATATCTCTCACCTTACCCACCGTCCTCGCTTCTTCTACATTCACCACACTCTTCATACATGCACGTCGGTTTGGAGACTTCTGAGTAACATGCAGTCACTCGTGCTGTCAATATATTTCATGATAAAATAACATAACTTGTGAAGGTATACTAGAATTTTTTTAATTCGTTACACGGCCTGACTATAGGATAGAGAGTAAGCCTTTTGCCACACACCCACAATATATCTATGCCGATTTTATATTTATTTTGGGTTACATTGAAAGCAATTCATTATTCTACCAAGGATGTCCATTACTTGGCCATGTACGGTAAACACACAGTTGTGTGCAGGTGAAAAATAGCTTCAAATGTTCCCAGTGGTTGTTGCTACTTGCCAGTTGAATTTTGCCGGTGGAAATTTCACCAGCCGACATTTGTATTCATGTCGGAGGCGGCCCGTACGTTACGGAAGGATTGAACCCGCATCATTAAACACCAGCGCTGATCACGGCGGCGCCCGCGCAACCTTCTCGTCGCGCGGTCGCGCCCGATACATATTAATGTCGTGTTTAGTGTACGTTGATATTTCGTTACAGATACCAGTAATTGTATAAAATTCTTGTAGGTATATGCAACTCTTTTTACGTCCCAACGCTTGGCAAGGGTGATGGGTCACTTACCAATCGTCTGAACTTAATCATTCGATTTGATTATAGAATGTTATAGATATTATGAAATATGCATTGGAATGTAACACAACCACAAGCTTGTATTTTCCCGAAGGGGTAGGCAGAGGAGTGTAGTGTACTCCTACATTTCAACAGGTATGTTATACATTCCATGGAATAGTGGGTGAGTCTATTACATACGAGTATGAGTGAGACTATGTACATTGTACAAAATTAATTTTAAAGACATTCAACTGTTTTTCTAATTTTGCATACATATCTATACATCAGGTTCCTTGCGGGATAGGAGAGCATCGAGTGTTAAATATCTATGCTTACAGACATGTCGCGACTCTTCTATATTCATCTATAATTTTTTATATTAATTTAATGAAGCTAAATTGGAAAACCTTATTGTTTTCTTACCTTTAGTAATTTATTTGATGTTTTCAAAAATGCATGTAATGTTACAGAACGATAATATCGTTTTGACGATAAAAGAGCTTTGCCTTTGAACTCTACCTTCGTAATGTTACAACGTAATTATATTGCTTACTAAGCATAATCAAGTAATATTGTTTGAGGTTTAAAAGGTTTTCTAAATTTTTTTATTTATTGAGTTCATAAATACATATTTTTATTGTAGAGATAAATTCGTCTTGACCATTGCTTAATTTTAATGTAATACATATTAAAAATATGTATATCATCTATATTTATGATACCATATTTCTAGGTATAATAGTATATATAAAATAAGAGTTTTTAAGTTTGTGTTAAAGAGTAGCTACTGTGCATAAAACAATTAATACAAGTATTCTTTAAAACTAGTTTTCGTTTCCTTTCGTAGATATTTCTAGAACAAACAAGCGATAATGGATTTAGCTACTTTTATCAATTTCTGCATATCCAATTAAATTGTTTAGCGATAATTTCATTTCGCTAAACGTAGTTTCGCACGATTAATCTTTTCGATCGCCCTTCGTTACTAACAACCTCGTCTCCTTCACTTCTGCGAGTTTTACCCGAACGACGTTATTTCAACTGGATATTATTTCAAGTTTATTACTTATTTACTTATACATTTTGTCCATAAAATTTATTTGAAAATGAGTAATGTACATATTTATTTATATTTCTTAACTTTATAAAATTTCGGTCAGGGTACTTGCTGCAGGCGCAGAGGTCACAGTTCTGTGCATACATATATGAAAAAGCGTAGGTTTTAGACGGCTATTGTAATGAAAACAATACAGTACAATTATAAGTATACAATCAAAATTTTGTCAATACAATAAAGTATTTCAATAGATTACGTTTCAAATGTCAAACTATTCCATTATTATCGATCTTATGATTACAAAAATGCCTGGGAGACTTCAAAGTTAGTTTTTATTGTATGATTACAATTAAGTTTAGCCCAAATACAATGGCCATTACAACTACGACTGATCTATTGCAATTTTAATAAATGCAATGGTTCAATCATCGTGTTGTTACATAAAAGGAAATTTATGTATTTTCAACACGTTAGCTGTTTTATAAGCTTTGTTACACAAACTGAGTCCTATTATCACACCAAGGTCACAAATCTATCATCTTTTATGTCGCTGTCTGAGGGGAATCCTTTAAACAGTACAATGACACACCGGGCTGTGTAAAGTTTTTGTCACACCAAAGTCTTCTAATAGGAGAGATTCCGGGTCTCCAACTTGTTTCTGACATTTTCGTCTTTTCCCGGGATCGCTGACTGAACGGTTTGAGTTCCCACCTCTAGCGGCTCGCGATCGAGGAAGCGTCCCTTTAGTCGCCCGTTCCGACAGGCAGGAGCTACCGTAACTTGTATTCTGGTTCCGAGCTACAACCTAATGGTTACGACACGTAACATAATGGGTAATTTACGGAATTAAAAGACATATTGCCTACTTGCGATATCTTTATATGTAGGTACATGGTACCATTTCCTCTTGTCCCCTTTTTCACTATCTACTAACTCCGTCATCAAATTGTCCGACTGTTGTGTTTATACCTAATGTATGTATTTTCACTTGTCTTTTTTCCCATTTTTAATTCGCTTGTCTCCAAAATATGACTTGAAGTGATATTACGATTTATTTTTATTTTAGTACCCAATAGTATCCTATTTTATATGTATTCGTTGCTAAATACATATGTTATATTTCAATCTCGAAAACTGCCGCAGTTCTCGTCTGTGGCAGCTACAATGGATAAGTTTGGAGCAATCATATTTCTCAACTGAGCTTTATTCCAAGTGATGAATACTCGCTGTTGACCTTGCCATCTGTTCTAAACTTAATGACGCTCCTAGGAAAAGTTCAAGCTCTAAATTACTTGACACTTACCTACTCGATCTTAACTAATATGTGAAATTTTATGAGTACGTTGTACGTGTATAGAGAAGTTTTGGGTTCAAAACAAGCTATGCGTACCTGTATCTAGCGCTCAGCGTGGAGGGTCTGTTTGTTCTACTATAGGTACAAGTGCTAGAATTTATGTTACTGAATTGCTACTTCGTTAAGATTTCGGAATCTAGCAGAAAACTTAAGAACCCATATGTTGTCCTAAACTGATGTCCAGCACTAGGGAACTCTTATAAGTACAATATATGTAATTATTCTATTTCACGCCCTTACTTTTTATTGTAGTAGACAATTGATTTCTTGCTACATAAGTGAATAACAATTTAGAGCACACGTGCAACATAATAGAAAGTTTAACGCTGCTTGGGAGAGTTTAATTTCAGTGGATTTTTTAGGACCGATTGTACTGTTGTTCAATGTGACAAATCTGATGTTGCCGCTAACGAATGCTAAATGCTTAATTTTAACATACAATTCTGTATTTAAAAGTTGAGTCCAACGTCGTCGTAACAATAAAATAGATGACGAATTGGATATTTTACCAGATCAGAAAAGTGTCTCGATATCTCTACATTCATATGATACAAGGATTATGATTGACCTAAGTATGAAATGTAAAAATTTAAATAAACTTAAGTATATTATTATTAAAACTAGATTTAATACCTACGTTTTAAAGAAAATTATAAAATTCAAAACTACCAAATGCACACAATGTAGAAAATAACAGCACAAAACTGACACAAATACAACATTGTATTAACTTTGTATCACTTACCATAGCTAGAGCCAAAATTTTCACCATATTTTATTTCCAAAATAATTCACTATAATATCATTAACTGTTAATATGATCATTTCATGCTTAAAGCGATGCACACTCCTACTATCAACCAAATCGTGTCTTTCCCTATTTTTCCGCCATAGTGTAAAGTTTTCCCGCGTTTGCGGCCAACGTGTGGAGCGCGGCGGCGTCGACCAGTGACGAGTGTAGACTGACGCACACTGGCGGTATGTCTACGACTACACACAGTGCGCGGGCCTAGAATTGCAGAATTTCTCAATTTCTCGAACAGAAACTGCAATGATAGCCTTCATTCAATGGGAATTGATCTCCAGCTGTTATTAATAATTCGTTTTTATACAAAAGGAATAATCAATAATCGTTGGTCGTGTTGGTTGGTAGTGCGACTGCCGTTCGGCAGGTGCTGGTTTCAATTCCCGGGTCGGGCACTACTAAATATTTTTAAATTTATATTTTCTAGTAGTGGCTCAGATTCTTAATATCTGCCCGGTGTACGGCAATAGGCTCACCACCTATTCCATAGTGGGACCTAAAGGTAACTGGTGAAACGTAAGAGTGTTCTCTCCGTGTATTACAGGCGTGATGTTACGCTTTTTTCTTTCATTTGTTCTTCGGTATGCTTAATACTAATTGTAGGTAATATTTGAAGTGAAAGAGAAATATTGGTATCCGTGCCAGATTTCGCGACGTAAGTTCATAACATTGTATGATCCATCTAGATGCGAACGTCCGCCCGTCTCTCAAATTACGACGGTTACCTTTTACGGTTTTGGTCATCCAGTCAATCTCAGCACCCGCTTGAGAAACCGACAACTTCACCCTCTTCTCTGTCATATTTTCTCACTAGACTATGAATAAAATATTACTATCGAAATAAATAAACGGATACCATTGTTATGACGCAATAAAATGGTAGGGTACTAATTAAGTGAACGAGTGCGATGAGGAGATCCCTATGTTTTCTCACCCCCTTGAAAGTGCCGCGCATGTACGATACACGCTAAACGGGCCCACTTTTGAGACATCTAGCTGTCTGATCCATATAATTATGAATAAACACAATTCAAAGTAATTTTACACTTTTAGAACAATAAATTGCCTGCACAGAGGAGCCGTTAAAATGTCCGCAATATAAAAGGGGCAAAGGGGGGTTAGGTCACTATTTTTTATGTGCGCATTACTCGGAGCTCATTAATCTAAATACGAAGTTTGACATGAATAAAGCGATTAGTTATAAAGATATCGTCGATATAACGATATAACTTCTTACTCGTAGTTACCTCATAACCTTAAGT
The DNA here is from genome assembly GCA_018246595.1 of Mimoniades nurscia nurscia. NCBI lineage: Eukaryota > Metazoa > Arthropoda > Insecta > Lepidoptera > Hesperiidae > Mimoniades > Mimoniades nurscia. Next base: position 10,992 of record DWFO01001256.1, on the reverse strand, counting down.
GAATTGTTCCATCACTAGAGCTGTTGTTCTGGGAAAACAAGAGTGTGAAGCTTGGGATCGAACTCACTTTGGGCTGGCATGTTAAGCTAACTTATTCGAGTGCAAAGTGAATCAAGCGTGCACATTTTTGATGAACAAGATTAAAATGTTTATGGCTTAACTCTTATGAACGTTGACATATAGCGTGCTATTTCTGCACAGCAACGCACTAATGCGGAAAGCACAATGTACAAGCAGTGAAATCAAACCAGAAGATTTAGATTTCTAGACCACTTCCTCGCTTAGCTCGAATTTAGGTCTGAGTAATTATTATTTGTTCCCAAAAACAAACACGAGCCTAGGGAATAGATATTTTCCAGACACGTTGGAGTGAAGTACCTACCTACATCGTTTCGGTCTGTTTTTTTGGGCGAAGAAAAAAATTCTTAACTCATTTTTGTCGTCCCTCATTACGCTAACTTTTTACCTCACCTCGGACACAAAATGATTACACTCAAGTTAAAGGATATTAATCTAATAAGTCTAAAAGGAAAATCAACTCATATTTAAACTCTCAGAAAAATTGTCGCTTACAACGCTTGACATCCAAAATAATAACACAGAATAATTTTATAATCTGGATATTTGCATGAATGGATTGCATAGGTAAGCGAAGCGCGGTCAAGGTAAACTTGTAATGTGTGTTACTTGAAAAGGTTTCTACGCAGGATGTGTCATTGGATACTTTTGTAGTCATGTCTGATATGTTGACAACAAATCATTGGGAACCTACTCTTTTAAAATCGCGCAGAGAGGTATTCGTTAAAAAAATCCGAATTAGAATACCGGTTAACGTACCCGCTATTTCATTCATATTACGTGTTAGGTTACGATAAGCTTAATTTTATTGATCAACGTGTTAGATAACGCTCTTTTCGATTCTAGCTTTAATTTTATTGTTGCTTAAAGTGTCTTTTAAGTAATTATTCGAGAGTTATTACTGACAAGTGTTTAAAATTCACAGAGAGGCATTTTAATGTTATTTATTATCCCTGAAGAGGTAGGCAGAGGAATGCAGAACACTCCGACGTTTCACCAGTTATGTTTACGTCCCCCTCTATGGAATAAGTGGTGAGCCTATTGCCATGCACAGGGCACATATCGAAACTCCGAGCCACTACTACAAAATCTAAAGTATAAAAAATTAATATTGCCCGACCCGGGAATTGAACCCAGGACCTCCTGAGAGAAAGTCGCACTTGCAACCAACACGACCAACGAGACAGACATTATTTACATCAAGAATTTTATTTATGTCCTGTAACTTTCTTTACATGAAGTTATTTTATTTATATGGTGTATATATATAATCTAATTCATTGATATAATGATAAATGAAATATAATCTAATTGATTGATTTAATGGTTCTGATTGTCCGTGAACTTTCATGATCCACTTGGTTTTAATGATTTTATATCTGCCAATAAAATATGTAAGACTCCTAGGTCATATGACAACGATACTAATGGTGATCTTTAGAGTTTGAACGGATCTATGGACCTTTAAAATAATGACGCACAAACATTAAGAATATTGTGTATGTGTCTTTTTTTTGTTAAAGCAAATAGTTCATGTTTGTAAATTAAATAAAAACTGCTGTAATTGTGAACAATTTATTCATCAACATTAAAGTTTTTGTAACAATTAAAATATTAATGAATTAATTAATTATTATAGTTAATAAATATTCACTATATATTCACAATAATAATCACAGACTTGTGATACTGCCATATACATATACATTATATATCTTTAACGTTGTATTTTATTATCATTGCACCTTCTGAAAAAATTAAAAAGTTTCATATATCATTCGATCAGGCCCTTTACAAAACACTCATGCATAATAAAACTACTACTTATGTTAGAAAATAAAAATAAAACTGTAAGTTATCTAAAGTTATAAATGAAACAAATTGGATCTACAAGGCACTACAAAATTTTCATAATATGCAGTTGATGCTACTCTGATACGTTTGTAGAAAACAATAAATTTAAAGAATCAAAAAAAAAAACGAAATGTTCAAAAGAGAGAAACGGCATACCTTATAAAATAAAACGTACATTTTGTTTGTTTTGGTTCTTAAACTTACCATAGCTATTTCCGGGAAAATTGTACTGAGGTTGAAATTAGCCCGGGAAGTGACTGGGAAACTCGCCAACGAGCGATCTACGTTGTGATGACCCATATTTTGCACATTCGAAGACATCAAATGACTATTGAAAAAATCTGCTTGATATTGAGTAGGCACTTGATTTCCAACATAATTAGGGAACGGTATGTCCTCAGACATTATATTTGAATGTCGTTTCGACGGTGTTTTATTTTGCCAAAGAATATGTGAAGTGTCGTTCCATTCTTCCGTTTCATTAGTCAGTTTGGATCTTTTGCTTTGATATTTCTTACTGGATTCTTTTTTAGAACATTCCAGTTTATGTTTCGCAGCAGATTCTCTTCTCGTGCTTTTGTAAGTTGCAGGCGGCAATTTGTCTTGATGGAATACAGTGGAATTATTCTTCATTTTTAGCTCTTCATATTTATGGTTCGTATAATTACATTCAGCTGTCTGATTGTAATCTATAAATTCAGTGGGAAATGGCCCGCTGGTGTAGTTTCCCGCCATTATATTTGTTCCACCTGGCATAAAGTTTGAGTAAAAAGAATTGGATATGGTGTTAGTTGTAGAATTATATAACGTTGTCCCAGAAAATTGTTGTCCGGTGTAATTATTGTCGGAGTAGTCAATTATTGGTGGAAAGTGTGAAACTTGAGCAACACTGCTATCTTGGGTTATGTTAAAATCGTTATATTTCTGCGATGACGCCATAAACTTCATACTACTGTTGTCATGAGTTTTTTGACTGCAAGTACCTCCGCGAATTAAAGATTCCGCTGAATAATTATTCTTCTGGATTTTTGCGGCCTTGTCAGTTTTGTTAGATTTACTTTTAGATTGTGAAAATTGTGACATGTTTTCATAACTTGGTACAGCTTGTTTAGGGTCGTTGAATATGTAACTGGGCTGTAAGTTAGTCTCCAAGCGTGACAGCATTGTTTTCCGGTGTGTTTCATTAACGTTAGTAACGTTTTGCTTAGTAGGAATCGCTTTAGGCGCCTCTATATTTGACCCATAATAACGAGATGTCATGTTATCGGTAGATCTGTTCATAAGCTGAGTAACAGATAGAAAACTACCACAGTTTTGTATATCAGCATGTGGGACTCTCTGTCCTATCATTTCAGTTTTCTTCTTATCATGAGGTCCTAACGCTAAATCACCAACTAAAGTTGGTAAGTTGATAGGTGGTGGATCTATGCTTATTTCCGTAGTGCCAGCCGGTCTCGCTGTTGGCCACACTTGGAATTCCTCTTGGTTAGTCTGCATGGGATAATTATGCATGTTTATAGGAAAATAATTACTGTCGTTATGTTCATGTTTTTTTGATACATTATTGATTTGAGAATATGACAATTTATGGTTGTTTTTTATCTCTGCTTGGGATTGATTACAATTATTTTGCATTGGTCTGATTTCCGATGTCATCCAGTTTATATGCATTTTGCTAGGTGACTTCTTTGTGTTAGGCATTTGATGTGGTCCCGTAATATTAGAGGGTTTCGGATTATTAGCAATGTTAACGTCTGCTGTATTTTTTATTTCATATTGTTTTGTAATGCTCGTTTTCAAATTAGCATTCGGCTGCGGATGAGTTTCTGAATGATAATTTTGCTTAGTACTATAATTTTTTGACAGATTTGAATTATTATATACAGAAACATCATCGGTCCACGGATTAGTTGTCTGAGAATATAAACTTGAGATTGTTTCAGGTAAAGAAGTATAAGGTTTGCCTGGCCCATGCTCCTTTTTGTTGGGATTTGTTACGAGTGGCATATGAAAATCTGGATTAAATGGATTGTAAGATGTAGAATACGTACTAGCGACCGACGTTAATATATTATCTTTGTTAAATGTATTTGAATTAGTTGTACAATTAACAAAGTCGAAGCTTTTATGAGACCAGCCTAAATCAATGTCATATGTCAACCTGGATGATCCAATCTTCATAAGATTATCTTCTACGTTGCTATAGTCAGATTTTTTTGTTGTATATTTCTCCATAGCGCAAGGATACAGCCCGAGACTGTTAAAGTCATGCCCAGAGGATATGCTGCTTGTACTATAAATGGTGTTTTTCACTGTATTAAATGGATCACTTTTGTAAAATATGTTACTACTATTTACATAGTTTGTTGGTTGATTCGCAGTAGTTTTGTTAATGTTACAGTCAAATTCAATGCCTAAAGTGGACTCAGTGAGTGAACAGCTTGTTGATATCAATGAGGTCATTGGTAAGTTTAAAAATGGATTTTCATTAGAGGAACTGGTTATAGTAGCTGAAATACTTGTCTTAGTTTCTGCTGATTTACTAATCCCATTTGTATTACTTAAATATTTCTGTTCGTCTGTCTTATTTACTGCAACATTCGTGCTACCATTTTTAATCGGGGATTTTAATTTGCTGGCCAAGGAAGTAGGTTTCTCAAAATATGGAACTGTGTGTGGGGTTACCTCATTTCGTCTTAAATTACCATCTTTTGGACTAGAATTTGAAGGATTTTGTGTGTCATCTGCAGGACTATCAGCTCGATTTCCACTTACTAGAGGGAAAGACATAAGGAAGGCAGCAGTTGGTGAGGCTGCTAACAACTCTTCTGCTAATTCTAATCTTGCATTCCCACCGTCAACATTTTCACATATGGCTGTTTCTAAAATATTTGATAATTTTGAACTTTTATTTTTGTCCTCTGCCAATGTTACTTTATCTAATGCAATCTTATTATTTGTTTTAATTGGATTGTCTAAGTTCGTTTCAATTAACATTGACTTCTCAGTAGTAGGAAGTTGAGGAGACTTTTCAATTGTCGTGTCTTCGGCAGTTTTTGCTAATGCGCCTGTTTTTACATTTGTGTCATTCTCATTTGATTTGATATCACCATTTTTGCTTAATATTTTTAATTCACTAACACCGACAATAGAAGCATCACTTTTTGGAGATTTCGATGCATTTATTCCAACGTCATCTTTGCTATTTGTTGATTGTATCATCTTTTTTTCATTTTCAGCAATGTCTAGTTTACTATTGTCATCTGTTACATATTCTTCCTTGGAAGGTTCTTTAGATTTTTCAATGCTTGATGGAACAGGTGTTTTACCTGAATTTTCTTCTGGTTTATTCTTTTTTGTTTTTTTGTTATTTACCTTATGCTTTGGATTGTTTTTCTTTGATTTTGTTGCTGATAAAGGTCTCGAATATGCAGATATGGGTAAAATATTAACCATTGTTGTTCTTGTAATATCAGTACTATTTCTATTTATAATAGGTACTGGTGATGGTTTATTTATCGGCTGTAAGTTTGTGTCAACTAAGACAATTGTCGGTGGAACAGTAGGAAATATTAATGGTCGCTGTGGAAATATATAAGGTGTCGCTGGAAGCATTACTAATGTATTTTCTTGTCCTGCAAAACGAAAAAATTCATATACAAATATACCAAATTTACATATGTGTAAATGAGTTCCAATATTATGAGGGTTATGGTTTAAGGATTACCCTAATATTATAAACGTTTCAATTATAAAATGCATGCCTAAAAACTTACATATAATTGTGAATAACTAAAGTCTAGTAGCAATAATTTTACAAAGATTTAATTAATTAATTACTTAACTCTTACCTTTTTTGGTATTACTGGATAGGGGTAACAATTTAGGTAGTTTTGGTAATGATTTACACTGAGACGGAGTAATGTTTACAGGTTTATCAGTCTTAGACTCAAGTAACTTATTTTTTACAGGTACATCTTTTGTTTTTTGTTTTGCCTTCTGAAGTTTTATCAGTTTCATATATTTTCCATCTGTAAGAACATTAAGATTATTCAACAAAATTTCTTACTAGATGTGGCCTAGTGCAATAACAAGTTAGGAAGTCATTCTGGTTTACAACTTTCAAAAAAACTTTTTTTCTATATTTGCATTTTTTGAAAGCCAATATCTAAAATTATCGTGTCAAAGATTTGGAACCACTAGAGCAGTCTATTCTTTGATCCGCTTGCTCAACTGGTGCAAATACCTCCAAGCTGAAGCAGCTAATACTTTTGATGCTTATAAACAAAAGGAGAAGAACAAAAGAGAAGATGTCCAAGAAGTTTCAAGAATAATCTACGAAGTTTTGACAAAGCAAGAGTTGCTTGAACGCTGCTATCTTAAAAATGATAGAAGTATTAGGCACTAAACTCGGCCAAACCGCAAACGATTCCGCTGCCAGCCGCGATCACCATATGAGATTAGAGGATAGCTGTAGTTTTACAAAGTGTAAGGAAGCCAGAACTATGCAGAAAGGGGCCAGGATGGTACATAATATGGACTTCGAAGGGATTGAAGGCATTTTGGATGATTCAGGCATCGCTGATTAACATTAGGTAAGATTTTTCGTAGCGAAAACTTTAAACGCAATTTTCTCAAAACTATTTTTTTATAGTTTGTGTTCAAGATTTTTCGAAACCATTGAACGGTTCCTTATGAAATTTTCATCACGTATTGGGTACATGTATAGGAATATCACGAACTAGAACTAAAAACTTTGATATTTACTATTTATTTTGACCCCAAAAGACCCCCTTTTTTGAGTTTTAACAAAATCACTGCCATTTTGTTTTCATTTCATGAATCTTTTTGGTTGTACCTAGTTTGCGCTATAGCCATACTTATACTATACTTTCTTTTAATTGTAGGTGTACTTTCTTAGATCAATAAAGGTTATTTCAATATCTTTAATGTTTTTTTTTATAATAAATCATAAAAATGACGATTTTTCGAGCTCCTATACCAGAATCACCCCTCAAATGCAATGACAAGTTACTCATGTCATGTTAATATTCTTACAATTAGTCACGAACAAATTTAATGATTTAGGTATTACACATACATATAATCCCAGAAGAGTTGGCAGAGGTGTGTTGTAGACTCCCATATTTCAAAATTTACATTTACATCCTACTATGAAACAGGGAAGTGAGCCTATTGCCATACATCAAAAACCAGACTCTGAGCCATTACTTGAAATTCCTACTACCTGTACTAAAAATTAAAAAATTACCTAATCCAAGATTTGAAAACATAAGTTCTTGATTAGTTGACATGATTATCACTTAAACAATGAAGCAGTCTAATGGCAGTTTAGGTATTGTCTGCCTACAAATGGATATAAATCTTAACATGATATTTGTTAAAAAAAAATTGCAGCAAAAATATATATTATCATGTTGTGGTAAATAAAATCTTAGTTCTTATTAAGAAACATCAACCTACATAGTTACAATGTTTCAAGATTAATATATATTAATATATAGCAAAAATTTTAGGCACTTTGTTATAACCTCTACTGTAAAGCCTGTAATTTTAGGTTTTAGCAATTGGATAGGAAAAACAATCATATTCCATATTCTAGAAAAAACGATAATACTTACTTTGACTTTTTTTATTGACATAAGACACTTGAATGCTTACGTCCTTTTTATCTGATTTTTTTATTGCTTCCAATTTAACTTCTAGTGCAAGTATCTCAGCTTCTATAATGGTAAAAAGAAATCATATACATTTCAAGACAATTATTTCTAAAAATGTTCTAGATTTATTAGTTATGTGCTTAAGTCAGTGTGTGATGCTTATATGTATGTACTTATCATTCTACAAGAAATGTTTGTATTAAATATATATCTTTTTGGAAAACCTTTATTCCATGATCGTAAGAAAACTTGGATATCTCCATAATGTTCTTTAATACTTAAGATGTCTGTGAACACACTTTAGCCATTGTGGTTAGCTACGGCCCTAACCCTTCTCATTCTGAGAGAAGACTTGTGTTTAACAGTGGGAGAATACATGGGTAAATGAACTTGGTTTGCTTCATTTATAACATCAAGGACCAATATTGTTTATCTGATAACACAAGATGAATATGGATTACCGAATGTACTGCTGTATACACAAATTAACTTACTACCATACAACTTACTTAGTTGAGTTTTCTCTTGGGCATAATTTGTTAAATAAATTATAGCTTTTTGTATTATTTCAATTTTGGGATACTGAATATTGTCTGTTTCACTCTCATCTGCATTGCTATTTGCTTTAATAATTGATTTTACAATTTCTCCTAATTTCGATATGGCTTCATTAAACTTGTTACGCCTCTGACGCTCCCATTCTCTGCATTTGCTACAAAAAAATATGGTGTTTTAGTTTTTTTCTACATATTAACTATTAATATTTTAATTAATTATGGAAACACTATAGTCAAAATATGTATTCAAAGTCTGTAACTTAGTGTCTCGATATCGTAGGCATTATTATAAGTTGTCTTGATGTAAAAGTCAGGATATGAGAAACTCTGCCACTAGACTATTTTGATAAGAACTTGTTACTATCAGAAAAAGTGTCATAGTTAATAACAATTAATAGTTAAACATTTTGAAATTAGATTCCGATTAATAACGGTTAATATCGTCGAACATTCAATATATTAGTTTTGTTGATCAATAACGTACATCAAATTTAATTATAATACAAAATAAATTATTCTAAAATGTATTAGTCTTACCTTGGGGTACGTTGCTTATTAGAAGTTTGTTGCATATTAATTAATTTGTCATTAGGCAAAATTTGTTATTATTATATTATTTATTATGTATACTAATTGATTAATAAATAAAATTACCAGTTTAGTAATTTTAGTAAAGTGTAAATCATAGGTACAGATAAAAATTTCAATGTCTATATAAACTTCATAATTGACAGTGACGGTTCTTTTTTGCTTTTTTAAATGTTAAATAAAAAACCTGGATATCGGATTTATATTAATTTTTTTCTTCAGAATAAACCATTGTTGAATAGTGATTAGCTACATGCTAAAGTAATATTTATTCTATTGAGTGTTCGATTGTGGACTTATTAAAAATACCAGAATAATGGAAATAGCATTGGAACAGATTTTTAATTTTATTTAATTTTAATAGTGTTCAATATACATAATATATAAGTAAATTAAACAATCAAATAATAATACATTAATAACAGACTCAGTACTCTTTCAGTTTACTAAACTTTACTAAATTTATTGAAACAATCGTATAATTTTGATTGTAATATCAATAATATTCGCTTTTTTTAAACCATCGCTACGTAAATCAATTATGGCTGTATAAACTAAAGTAACCAATTGGAAATTTGAATGACAACAATTCGTGGGCATTTCCCAGATTGAAATTGTTGATGTTGTTGACTCATATAAGTATAACTCACATTTCAATTGCATCTGTATTGCGAGTCTGTTGATTTTAAGTTAGCATTGCTTTTAAATTAACAATTTTTTGTTTTATTTAAGTGAGTAATAGTTCTTATCAGTGTCCGTTATTAATATAATTTGTTTCTTTCCGTTTATGGCGTAATATTGCGTTTTGTGCTATTGTGTTTTTTCCTATTAATATTGTGTTACTTATATTAATATTGTATTAACGTTTGGTTTAAGTTCTTCAATATGTCTCTGTACCCTTCGCTGGAGGATATGAAGGTGGATAACATGGTGCGGGCTCAACTGACCCAGCAGCAAGCCCCGCCTGCCTACCACCAGCCTTCGCCCGCTTATCATCAGCCACCGCAATATCGGCCTCCAATTACAGCACCTCCGGAAGCATCCACGGCCCATGTATACCCCGCTCTGAATGAATATATGGGCCTCGAGCTATCCTCTGACGTCATTGCTTTGAATATGCCAGAGTATCAAATGCAAATAGTAAGTTCCTATTGTTTCTTTCTTATTGGAAAACTAGTTTTATGCACCACTTGATTTATAAATTATAGAACCCGTTTTGTATACTAATTATTTTATTTTTATTCAAGGAAGTCTGTGTATCGTATTTTTGTTTTTAACAAAATGGCAACCAATGCACATATGCACATTAAGTCCTTATATTTAGTTCATCTTATATATTTCATGCAATGAATAAACGAAAGGTAGGTATGCAATATATAAATGTGAACTGTATTTTTTAGGTTCAACCAACAAGTACAGTAAGCAATTTGATAGCACCTATATCTAGCCAATCTAGTACTTTGGCGAAAGCAACTGTAACCAACGCAATAAGACAAGTGGTGCTTTGCAAGGACAGGGATGGCAAATGTGGTTTGAGACTCCATTCTGTGAATAAAGGAGTGTTTGTATGTTATGTCGCGGCTGGAAGCCCGGCTGCACTCGTTGGGCTTAGATTTGGAGACCAGATACTGGAAATTAACAATGTTGCCCTGGCTGGGATGGCCATGGACCAGTGCCATGCTATGTTAAAGAAAGCCCCTGTTAATGGCATCATGATGGCTGTTCGTGACAGGTAAGTTTATTTATTGAAAAAACGTAACTTCACACCTGTAATCCCTGAAGAGGTAGGCAGAGGATTGCAGAACATTCCCACGTTTCACCGGTTACGTTTACATCCCACTATGGAATAGGTGAAATTGAAAAATTATTGAAATAATTGATATATTAATAATTATACAGATGTTAGCTATGCTATGATTGTCATCCATATCTTGTACACCCTTCAACTGGATAATGCTGTAAATTTAAAATATAATAAGATTAATATGCATTACATTAACATAACATCATACCTGTATTTTGTATTGGCATTTAAAAGCAATGGGATTTAAAAGCTAGGAAAAACTCAATAATAGCATGACCTTCATGTTATGTATGAATCATTTTTTAGTAACTACAACATGTATACACCAATACCTCACTTTGCGTCGTGGTTATGTTCCAAAAAAACACGACGCAAATTGAAACGACGCAAAGTGAATTAAGATTTTCTATAGCAAACCATGTAAAGATCG
>DWFO01001255.1:0-16406 GCA_018246595.1 Mimoniades nurscia nurscia | reverse complement strand
AATCGAACCCAGGATCTTCCGTTCGGCAGTCGCACTTGCAACCAACACGACCAAAGAGGCAGTCCAATGTTAAATTACGTACCGTTCTTCTTTCGATTTAATTAACTTTTTTTGTTTCGAAAAGCTCCCAGCAAATATGCTGGGAGCTTTTCGAAAAAGCTTCGACTACTAAATAGACTATTTCTATAATAAATCGACACTACTTACGAGTATTAATCTACACTGTTCTACAACAACGCACTGACCCATGAGTACCACATTTAATCCGTCTGAGTGACGCTTACAGCTTGACAGCTTTTGTAAGGAAAAATTATTACTTCAACGACAATAACGCCATAAGTTACGCCTCATAAACGGAAATTAATCTCTCTGACGCCTCCTGCGGCGTTAAACAAATTATAATTGCTAATGCGTTATACAAGGCATGCATTTAAGTGCACTTTCTTTCAAATCGTTTTATAAATGCACTGGTTGGTTTTTAAGCTGCGCGCACATTGGTTAAAATTTAGTTTATTGCTTTAGTAGCGAGGTACGTACGAAAAACTAAAGACGATATTGTACTCTCTCTGCGCTCTGAATCTTCGCAGATATGGTACTGTTACACGACACTTCAAAAATGTTTGCACTCGTATATCTTGAGGTATGGGACATCACATATGGTAACGTTGTTACAGTTTGCGACAAAGCGTTTCATCAATGTTTAATCAATGTTTAACAACGTCTCAAATCATTTTATAACGCTAGCTTAACAGCATCGAAAGGTATTATTTGGTCAGTAGTTCGCCGAGAATGTTTAAAATGTTGACTGGTGCCTTATATATCAAAGTACAACTATGTCACTGATACATGAAAGATACCAATTCATTTATTCCCTTCGGCATTGGTTTCAAAGCAAAAATGAAAGAGAAAATAAAAATGACCAATAATTTCTGCAAGAAATAACCGCACCATAATATTTTCTAACTCCGCTTATTCCTAACTGCGAGAGACTTGTTATAAGAATAAAATATAATAAAAATCTATGTCAATACCAATATAGCAATGTTCGAATTTCAAAGGTGAATTTATAACTTGATTAATCTTAAGCAAAACTTTTCGCTAAAACTGTGACACTGATACTATACTTTCTACATCTAAATAAATTAAATAAAACATTGTGAATATTATACGATCAAGATTAACAATTCGACAAAATATACATTTGACATGGCTAAAGTCAAATATTTATACGTACTTTGTTATGTCACTAATCTGAGACAAAGTAGGTCTTTAGCGTTAGGCAATCAAATTATGTGACCGTGCGACTTTTAAACATTGGCAACTTTAAAAAATTTACATATGGTTGTAGAATTGTATAACTGCGAAGCGATTTAATTTATCTTAACGTAGCGGTTCAATTCAACATAATTAAGTGGTTTTACTTAATATAGCGATTTAATTTAAAGCAGCAAGTGTGCGCTGAGCGTAATTAACGAGAGGACGGTTCTAAAATGAACACCGTAGATCAGACGTCAGGAGAAAGCACGATAAATCATCTTTTGTTTAAAACATGTTATGCGCTTAAACAAACATGCGTGTACGGGAATACGGTGCGATGCGCTTAGGATTCCATATGTTCCTATAGAAATTTCGGAATCCTACGAGTTAACATATCGAGTAGTGCTCAATTAAGTCACTTCAAAAACGACTCTACATTTTCAAGTTTTGGTCTTCTTCGTCATGTCGATAGCTGAGCTGATCAGCCATTGTGGTGAAAGGATTAGTCGCAATGTCCAGGGTGCGCCGGGCATTATATGTTCGTGTTTAATTAGACAGTCGCCGCGCGGGGAGGCTCCTTCCATGCGCCCAGTTTTACGGTACCCATGCAGTGCATGCAATTTTGGTGATATTTCATCTTTCAGATCACACGCTCGTTTTTATCGCGAACGTGAAAAGCGGAAAATGAAATTAATTACCTTTTAATATATTTCCAGAGCCCTACGCCATTGGGTACAAACTACAAGAATCACACCGAAAGCATTCTCCTTTAAAACCGACAAAGTTTAAGAAACATTAACTACTTTGCACGTTCATTATGTTAAACTAATAAGTAAAAGGAAAGCACTCGGAATTACACGAAATTTGTAAACTTTAGAACATTCTAATTCGTAACTACACTGTTACAGTTTGCAATTTTTGATAAAAAGAATTGAAATTTGGATAAGAGCATCTATGTAACAACGTGGACCGTCTCAACCAACTCTTGACGTGTGCCTGCCCTATGCTACATGGGTATCCAAGGAGATTATAACATCCATCAAAAGTAACAAAGACGAAGAAATGATGAGACATAGAAAAAGCCTGCATCTAAATGTGTGGGTGTGAGAGACATTACTCTCTCTTAAACTTTCGTGGATATCCTCTGTGGAGTTAAGTAATAGATTTGGAAATGTCTTAACAGCTATGTTGATAAAACGTATACATACATGTACTAAAGAAAAGAATACTTCGGGGCCAAGGGGTGTCACATATTATGGTCAAAGGCGACGAAGCCTTTATAAAGCAAAAAATTGGAAAAAGTTGTCCATTACCTGTTTTTTAAAATGATAGTCCTCATGTGTTTGAAAATGTGATATACGGCTTTATTAAATATAATATATAAAGCTTTTAATGAACTCAAAAAACCGAAGATATATTTAATAGAGAAACTTACAATGTATTTTAAATAAGCTAGCAATTTACGCCGCTTGTGTCATAAATCATTTAGAAATCTATTAAGACCCTGGTTCATAAAACCATAGCGCCATACAGGCTCGACCATGTAGTTATTAATCCTTACATGCGATTAACGCAAATTCATTCTTGCGAAAATTTATATTAGAGATGATCCTAAAAGCCCTATTTATAATTCATAAAATATATCGCGGAGAAAATTAATTGAAAATATCCAACAAACTTTTAATTATTATTCAACGGTTAATAAGATAACGAGAACACTAACTATGTATTAAAATATATATGTATTTATGTAGTAGTGATGTATGTATAAGTACAAGTAAGTATTTAATCAGATACACAAAAATATGTTGCTTTTTAAATGGATTCTTCTCAGACATAAAATGTATAATGTACGGCAACAAAATATTTATTAATCTTTAATGTTTATTTGACATTCAAAAATACTAATGTAAATGAAAATGATTATAACATACTGGATATATAAAATAGATAATGGAATATGGACCAATTTTGAATACGAAAATTTGAAATATATTTTTAAAGGGAACAAAAGGCACACGAAAATACAAACAGCATGGACTTTATGCAAATACGCGTTTTTCACGAAACGCATATTAGCATACGTCGTATGTATGCGCAATAAAACTTCTTAGCTTTTGAAGCACGTGCAACCAAAGCGTGCACATTAAAAAGCCCAATGTTTTTTCTAGCTTTTAGTGTCAATTAGCTCACTTAATATTATTACCGACCTTCATTATTCTATACGAATAAAAAAATGCGCGCCAAATTCTCGCATATTTCTCTGTGTCGTAACAGTTCGACTTATCGAATCTTAAATCGCGCGCGGCCAATCGTATCGTGGGCAACCACTTACCTATAAATAAACATTAGTTTACGATGCGAGAGAGTAACGAAATCTTAATCATGTCACGATTAACCAGTAATTTAAAGTTAGTCTCGTTACGTCAAGTATATTTTGAACGAATTAATTCTCTTGTTATCGAGTCGGTTGTTTTTGTTATTTTAATGTGTGAAATATTGGTACAATGATACAATGTATTGGTCTACAAAATATTTTTATTTGCATATTATTTTCAATTGAAAGTATTTGTATATCAACGTAAAAAAAATGTAACATTACGCCTATAATCCCCGAAGAGCTAGGCAACGGGGTGTGGTATACTCCTACGCTTCACCAGTTGTGTTTACGTCTTACTATGGAATAGGCGGTGAGTCTATTGCCATATATCGAGTAGGTACATATAGATACATATTAAAATAATATAAATAATCTTCAAAAAGTCAAAACTTTAAGTATCTTAAAATGTATATTATTTTGTTTTATATTTATAAAACAATGAGCAATTAATTTCTGGCAAATACGTAAAAAACAATGAAAAATGTATAATTACGCATTTATTCGTGTCAATTTCTCTATAGCTACAGAAAATGGACACTGGCAACATCGTAAAGAAATCTAACATACTGAGCCCAAATGGTAAGTTACACCAAGCAACATTAAACAGCGGCGTATTAAGTAATGTAATTGCAGCCATTAGGAAGTAAAGGCCATTATAACCGGATCCGTGCACTACCAGTAGCTTACATAAATGAGATGCTATCGTATGAAAAATGGTTATCACACCGTTATCGTCCAGGATCTGACCCTTGCAAACTAGGAACCCACGACGCGTCATAGTCGGAATTACATAACTGGTGAACGATGCTGAAGTGATATAATTAATGATTTGCCGTTGATATTTATTTATTTATCGATTATTACATTAAAAAATCGGTGAATGCAGTAGTAGAATAAAGCACACTTGTAACAATAGTTATTCAACGAATACGGCTCTGAATGTTTATTTATGAATAGTTACGCTATGATGTCATACTTTTTCTTCTATAAGATAGAAATTATCCCTCATAAATCCGGTTAGTTTCACTACAACAATCGTTATAGCAATCCAAAAAACATTACATTATTATAAACGAAACTACCATCCACCTAGGGTTGAGTGACAAAAAATATCATTAAGCATTAACTATGTCCTTTGTTTGAATTTTACCTGTTTTGTTATAGTTCACATTGTAGTCCCATAAAAGGTTAATGACTGACATCAATTCTGTCAACGTAGCAGGAACCAGAAAACAGTCACCAAATAACTATGAATTATTTATAACTAACACTAGATCTCCAATAAACCGACGAGCTGCGATGAGCCCATTTATTTCAGTAACCTTAATGAACAAAAGTGATATTGTATTTAAAAATATTAATTTATATTTTTTCACAAAAACTAGCCAAGTGACTGCCTCGTTGATCGTTGCAAACGCAAATCCCATTCGAAAGATCTTGCTTGGGTTTCAATCCCCGGTCGAACATTATTTAATTTTTCTAAAACTTAGATTTTCTAGTAGGGGCTCGGAGTCTGGATATGTGCCCAGTGTATGGCAATATATTCTCCACCTAATCCATAGTGGGACGTGTACTTCACTTCTCTGCCAACGTTTCGGGGATTACAAATTCATGATCTTTTTTTCAGATTTATTTTTAAGTTTTTACATTCGAACCAGTTAATAATATTCATCAATGAGGAGTTTTTATTATAAAATACTACAGTACTTTCACCTGCAAATAGAGTCATGTGATTTTGTGATTAGTGCCATTAGCCCGGTTAGTATTTATTTACATATTTAGATAAATAAGGACATACCAAAATATTATTCCCATGAATATACGTAGTTCTAAATCATTAATGTCCACCAATCGAAAAGTGTGGTGTACGTGGAATAATACGCGGTAATTATTGGTTTACGTAGGTGGTTTACCGTTTTACAGTTAAACCTTGCAATCGTGACTTGCATTTATTCTCTTATACAGATCACAAATAACGAGAGTTTCGAACACGCGGCGTGCGGCTGCGGGTCTGTGTTCCCTTTGTTCCTCCAACCGAATAAAATAAAGCTCACAGCTTTTTAAATGCTGGTGCCATTTAAAAAGCTGTTAATTAATTTGAAAATATCTCTACACTTTTCTTGTAAAAACTAATATGTAGATATATGTTTTGTTCTATAAGTCTAACACTACATATTGTAATGAAGTTTCTACATATGTACATGAAATAACCACATACATGAAGTCACCAAATACATGAAGTTACTACATTTTATAGTCAAGTTTGTATCTAAAAACATGGTAACGGTGAAGGACATCATCGTGCACGAGGATACCTGTATGATATAAGGATCTCCTTAATATTATTTAAGGCACATGTAGTTTTCCGACCCGCACTAAACTAGCGTGAGAGATTATTTGACCCTTACAGTGATCGTTCTAAAATTGTGCTCATGATGATGACGGTAGTGACAACAATATTAATGAGGATGTTAATGAAAATGATGATAATAAAGATGATGATAATAAAGATGATGATAATAAAGATGATGATAATGAACATGATGATAATGAAGATGATGATAATGAAAATGATGATAGTGAAGATGATGATAATGAAGATGATGATAATGAAGATGATGATAATGACGGTGATGATAATGAAGATGATGATAATGAAGACGATGATAATAAATATGATGATAAAATAGATGATGGTAATGAAGATTATGATAATAAAGATGATGATAATGAAGATGATGATAAAGATGATGATAATGAAGATGATGATAAAGATGATGATAATGAAGATGATGATAATAAAGATGATGATAAAATAGATGATGATAATAAAGATGATGATGATAAAGATGATGATGATATATGATAAAGATGATGATAAGGAAGATGATGATGATAAAGATGATGAAGATGAAGATAGTTGCAATCGACTTACAACACTAAATGAAACCGTATTCGCATGATTCATTCCTATACGACAATAAGAAATCATTTGCGACCAACTTCGTATTAATAATAGCCAACCGCTAATGGACTCGGGAGTTGTAATTGAAACGTTTACTTTATCAGCCGCAATAAAAGCTCCATCTATTGAGAATTTCCGAACAACAGTATCGCGTAGATCGCATTAAAGGCGTAAAGGTTACACTTAGGTACTTTCTGTACGCTTATCGCTATAATGAGTTGTAGTTTCTTTTTCTGTGCTATCTGTTGAGTTTAATGGACCATTAAGGGACTATTCTACAATTTATATCGCTTTCTAAACTCTTTTATTAAATAAGTACTACTTAAGTACTCGAGTACACCCCTTGTTCTATAGCAAGGGTCTATAACCCATAACCCATAACCCATAACGTCTATAACCCATAACTGGAGGAGGTTTGGAGCTTATTTCACTGCGTAGCGTGAATGTAAAATGACAGTTTATAGCCGACCTGAAGATTTATAACAATATTTTAAAAAAAAATTGAGTGAAAGCTACGTATCTACGAGTACATAGCAAGGTATGCTTTACATTCGTGAAAATTTCTTTCCAGCAATCCATCAATCCTAACCATAAATCAATAAATAAGGAGCTAAGAAATTATTTTCTTGATTTTTTATGCGTTTATTAAAATTTTCAAATATCGTTGTCTATTCAAAATCGCTTATATAACAAAAATTAAAACAGTAATCCTGAGGATTACAAAATAGTCATACTAACATTCCTTTGATACATAACCTTTAGATACACGTAGATATGAAAAAGGACCTGTTATCTAGACTGTAAAAACAACAATAAATGTAATAAATTTTTTTCTGCCATAGTCCGCCTCGTTGGTCTTGATGATTGTAAGCGTCTTGGGTAGAAATTCCGTGTTAAACACTATAGGAATTTTCCAATTTAGATTTTCTAGTTGTGGCTCGGATTCTACAAATATGCCCAGTCTATGGCAACAAGCTCACCACCTAGTCCATAGTGGGACGTAAACATAACAGTTGAATCGTGGGAGTGTACTAGATTCCTCTGCCTACTTCTTCGTGCTAACATGCGTGATGTTATGTTTTGTTATTTCCCATTATGAACACTGACATAGATCTCGAAACCAATACATAATATAACCATAACAGCTATAGGTATGGATATTTAAATGAATATAGATTTAAACATTGAACTAGTTAATTAACATAAAAAAAATTATCAAAGTGTTACATCGGTACACTTACCTAAAGTTGATGTCAAAAGATACTTCCTTACTATATATTTTCTCGAACTGTTTGTAAACATTAATAAGTTGCCATCGTTTCGGAGGCGTGCTGACCACTCAAAACAGCGAAGAGCAACACGTGTTTTCTTAAACATATCGAACAAATTAAGACATGTTACATACCCGGTTATAATCTCCCGACGAATTGGATCCATTAAAGCTGAGAGTAGCGACACCCGGATAATAATTATAATGTCTGTTCAGCATTCAATCAGATTGGTAAGCCATTAGTTATGGATAAGTCGGAATAAGCATTCAAAGTGAGCAATATCTTCTCTGGGAAATTTTTCATTGCAAAATAAAAGCATAATAAACTTATTCTCCAGATAATACACCTACAATGTAAGCAATGTCAAAATTGTGCTACGAATTCAATTACAAACGTATATTTTTCTTATCAGTTTAATAAATGATACTGTCTTACCTACGGTGTCCATTTGTAATGAAATAGAATGCGAATTGTTCAAAGTGAAATTCCTAAATAAACTTTCTAAAATCACATAGGTACATATGTATGTATTTTAATAATTCAACCAAGCACATTTCCCTGATCGCTACAGATTAATAAGCACGTATTGATACTCGTATCTGAATCTAACTTTCGCCCATCTTCAAACTACATATGAGTGTTCACACACGAGCAATACTTCCCTTAAACGGGCACGAATCCTGCGCCCCATCATTACTGCTTTCACCAAGGAAATGCAATTTTCTAGAAAACGGTAGCGATGACTTGTAGGTTTCTCTGTTCACCGTCCGTGGTCGCCGCGGGCTCGGTTACAGCATAACGTCGGCATTAACTACAACTACGTTTTGTGAAGTGACCTACTTTACTTGCAATGCAAATTTTATTTGTTGTTCTCCCCGTCTCACGCTTGACACCAAATGAGATCGATTTATAAGCGGAACCGAATCTATTAGAATTCTAATATGTATATTAATTAAGACATTCACCCTACTTAACGACCGACATCTTGAAATGTAAGTAGCGCAAATGCTTTTATCTCTTACTAAGCCTTTCTAATAATACCACTTCGTCTCGCGGGTAATGGCACCTGTGACATGGGCAACATATGCAAAGAAAATTGGGGAGCTTTGTTGAAACAAAGGTGTGGAGGATGATTTAAGTAAAACGCGAATAAACAATTTACGTATCCTCTTATACGTATGTATGAAACAAACTTTAAAACCAAATAATGCTTACAATGTAGGTTTAAACCTACAATGTATGTGATTAACATAGGATCCATTACGTATACTATGAGTTTAAGGTCACAAGTCATGAATCATCATCATCATTAAGACATTGCAGTCCACTGCTGGACATAAGCCTCCCTTAAGAAGTTATGCCCATAATATCCACCCTGGGCATGCGAGCATGGCATCACAGAGCATAGCTTCTCGCACTGCCTATACTGCTGCCCATAGGCGGCCAGGACTTGTAGCTGTGCCGGCAGACCGCGCCATACCGCGATGTGCAAGCGCCGGGTTAAGTCGCCTCTTACGTCTCCTCGTATCCCGGCACGAAGTCGGTCAATGTATTCTTACTCCGCCCCGACACGAATCAGTGTCGGGAAGTAATGCATGGTATATTAAAAATCACGTAACCAAGTAACATCACGCCTGTAACTGTAAGTGTAGTTCTCCCACGTTTCACCAGTCACGCTTACGTCCCCGTAGAATGGGA
Organism: Mimoniades nurscia nurscia; assembly: GCA_018246595.1. Taxonomy (NCBI): domain Eukaryota; kingdom Metazoa; phylum Arthropoda; class Insecta; order Lepidoptera; family Hesperiidae; genus Mimoniades; species Mimoniades nurscia. The sequence continues at coordinate 6,835 of DWFO01001255.1, read as the reverse complement.
AGTGGGCCTATTGAAATACACCCGGCAAAATTCCAGATTTCGCCACTACTATAAATTTTAACTAGAATTACTGAGTTAGAAAAATTCAATAGTACCCCACCCGGGATTTGTACCTAAGATCTCCCGATTGGCAGTCGCGCTTGCAAACACTCAAGCAACGAGGCAGTAACATTTCAATCAGTTCGTCTTATAAAATAACAATCGCCACGAATTATTAGTAACAGGCAGACATAAATGGAAATATGTAATAAAAAATTGACATTGTACGAGATCAGTTTGAGATTGTATTGTATCTACTTTATTGAGATCAAGTCGACATCATATAAACGGCAAATAAATATCACAATCGAAGAACGTATTGGAGCTATCGTTGTCAGAGGCGACCGTTTTGCATAACACGAAGAGTAGTTTCACTGATATCGCACATTCCGCGTCTCCCGCAGTCCTTCACCTTTCATTAAAGGAAAGGAATACCACCGACCCGTGGCATCTCCCACAATGAACGCTATCTGGATACTTGCAACACTTTCCGCGTCAATGTTGTGACACTGTTCTTTGTGATACTTATCAGGAATCCCTGCAAGTGAAGTATTGTGCCCGGTGTATCGCAATAGGCTCACCACCTATTGCGTAGTGGGACGTAAACGTAACTTGTGAAACGTGTGAGTGTAGGTACACTCCTCTACCTCCTATCTACCTCTTAAGGATTGCAGTCGTGATTTTACGTGATGAAGTATTGCACACGGACTAGTTCCCTCACTTGCCGCTTCACTTATTGACGCAATGTCAAAGGTTATCAATCAAAGTACTATACAGAAGATTGAACATGTTATTAGCCTTACAAATTTTAGGCGTTGTTGTCGAGCAGTACTTTATTTGAATTTGTTAAACTGTGACTGCCATCGTTTTTTTAAGATTAATTAAGTCTAAAAATATATTGGTTTAATAACAGCTACTTAAGTCAGGATACAATAGACGGCATAAACATTTAAGCGCAAGCTGCAACATGTTTGTCTCAGACCGAGATCCCTTTATAATAAATGGTTGCTGGGCTCAACGTCTCTCTTGCATGTAATTATATAAAAATCTTAAAGGATTAAGTTCAAACTGCGGGCGTACGACAGCAAGAGAATGCAACTCTACCCTAAGAAATGCTTTATGTTTTATTCATTTTATTAGACGGATTCAGCCGTTTCCGTTCGCGGACGGACGTGCTCTAAAAACTATGGAAATTACTTAGCCGCTTGTTTAAATACACACAAAGGTTCCTTTTTTCATGTTTTGAATATACAAAGCTGGTTCCTTTTAGTGAAAAAAGAGACATGGCTTTATATTTTTTGTTAATATCGCAACGAGCATATAAACGCAATAATAGCTTTGTTTTTAAAAAGGAACTATTTTTGAAAAATTGTTATATTGTTGGAACTATTTTTGTAAAATTGTTATATTGTTTATTACTAAATTTATTAATTACTTAATCTAATTATACCCAAACGCACGTTTCGAAATTTTGGAAAATCGCACTTGTATTTGTATATTGTATAATATTTATCCCGAAACTGCAGTGCCTGTGTTGACAAAGTACACATTTCCTTTACATGTATATAAGGAATATATGCTAACTGAATGGTGTATTACGAAACTTAACATTGTTCATTCTGTATGCTCTTTTTACTCAAGTCGACCGCAAGCATAAAATATGGGTATTAAACTAAACAATGTCTAAGTAAACTCTTTGTCTGCTACACTATTACTTTATACGACCTTAAAGTACTGCAGGTTTTATGAACATTGGCAAATAATATACATTTGTTATGCATAATAATTAAACAAATTTATGTACAATACGAAATGACAATTATTGCGTCAAAATGATTGAATGTAATTCTATTTTGTAAAATACATGATAAATACCTAGATTCAATAAGCCAATAATCTACTTTTGAAGTTCATTATCACAATTTTCGCATACGATTATTGTCAAAATAAAAAATACGTAATAAAATTAATAACGATTCCACAGAATAAGGATTGGACTTTTATAAAAATGAAATTTAAATATTAGTGTTAACCTAAATTGCGCAAATCCTAAGGTTTCACGATGGTGCCTACAAATGACTCACTAAATCTTAAAAATCACACATCTTTTCATTAAACGAACTTGAGTATCATTAATGGCGCTAATGTAGCGAAGACCACCGCGCGCGCACAACGGGGCGTCCCGAACAAAACTTAGTGAAATCAATAACGTAATGAGAATATTGCGCAATAATTATTTCTCCGTATTGATTTGATAGAAATGACTATGATGTGATTTAATAATAGAAATGAGAATCGCTATTCTCATTGTTCTAATTTAAAAGTTGATGGGATAGCCGTTGAATTCCAATGGTGCAAATATTTGGAATGCAACATAACATGGTACTAAGTCGGAATCCATCTCAGTGCAATAAAAAAAGTCATGAGAAACGCCTCCTGAACGTTCATCATCAAACTTATTGCACAATATAATAGCGTTAATTATTCAAAAACACATTTCACAACCCCAAACCCTATTGAAAACAATACTACATCGAGCACAAGGTCGGTACTGGAATAGAGAAAACGCATTACGTTGCTCATCAAGTTGGCGCAACGAGTGTAATAATGATCGAGCAGTTTTATCCACGGTTGTAATTTAGCCGTAATGTCATATCAAACATTAGTCCACACACAAATCATGTACATCCGGCGCCACAAGTATCTACCACAGGAAGGTACAATAACAAATACATTAAGGCCCTAATAAATGTTGCCCTGTCCACATTGGAGTGTGTTAATGTAAAAAAGGGATTTTCACGAATCCATTGGGCACATTGAGTTGGATTAGCTATGAAGCGAAATACTGTACTGAACTATTGTAATAATCAGTGATCGGTAAGTCAATTTAAGCGTGAATTATCCAGCCTACACATATCTATCCCAGCGACGTAGATACAAATACGTATAGATATTTCTAGTTTTTTAGTGTATATTTTTACATTACATATATTTTATGTAAGATTACTAAGTAACGTAGAAATTTTGGTTGGTTAAGTTAGTTGCCTATATGTGTACCACAAACAAAACTCTGCAATGCGTGCAATGAATTCTAAAACATTAATATTTATTTGGAACGACGTACCTATAATTTACATTTTTGTAATGCTCGGGTTACCTTCCATTCAATTTTCTATATAATAATCTAGAAAAGGTAGATTACAATAATTACTTCTAAATGATATAACATGTTTTACAACTCTACAACTTATCTAGTGCGTATCTATGTAGATGTAAGTCTCAGATACTTTTGTAGCGCCCGAGGCAAGGAAATGTGACCGTTTCATGTAGCCTACTTGCAATACTTGTTGCGGAGCACACAGTCACTGTTCTTAGAAAGACTAAGTTCAAGTGCAAGTACCTGAGTACGCATGAAGCTATGAATAACCACACGTGAAAGTTATTTTTATCAACGATATTAATACTTATAATATTACCAAAGAATAGTGTAAACTGTATGTACATGGGTGTAAATATTCATTGGTTTATGCATAATATGTAAAAAGCCGGTACGAATGAAAATTTTGATACACAATATTCAATTGTCAAATGGTACAAATTACAGCAAAATTCCTTATTTATGTAAGTGCGGATCAATATTTATATATCTATGGATTTTAATTTTATTATAGTTTTATCTGAATCCACTGTATGTCAGCAAATATTAATTATGTTCTAGCTAAGCCTGTTGTAATAAGCGCTGACTTGATTGATCGTTAGTGTCAACGGTCAGAGCATGTTCACGGGAAGTCACCATTAGACGCGTATTCCAATATTACTTATCGACGGAACAACAGCTGCCAGTCAAATTTAATAAGCTACGGTAATAGTACTAAATAAAAAGAAATACAATAAACTAGAAAAGGCGTCACTGTTTAATTTATACATATATACGTTTATGTTATATCCAAAATTAAACCAACACGTGTACGAAGACAAACAATTTCAACTTGCGTTGCCGTGTGTACCATTCATCTCACTCTCACCTTGAAAGCACAGTTATAGGTTGATTGCGTTACTTAATCATCACCAAATCATGTTTACAAGCTTATTAAGTACCTTGGCAATTCTTTTTCACAAACGCCAGAGTGTTGGTTACTAATTTGACGTACATCTTTTCGTTCACAAACGTCTTGTACCTTTTTATAATGTATACGCCTTACATGTATGTTTTGTATGTTATTGACAAATCTCTTGATATTCAAAATATACCTACCTCTTTTCGCAACTACTCTCTCGCTTTCCACATATGACTCTAGGCTTTACACTTAAAGTTTATGACTCTATTCACGTAGATACAAGTTTTTTCAAGCGAATTCAGAGCAATTGGTGAATAAAATTTCTGGAATAAATCTGAAAGGTTTCGAAGAAACTAGACATAATAACAGATGGAATAATACAAAACATATATGGCACAGTAGACAACCTCTATCTAAAATTGTAATATATATCTAATGAATTACCTTTATTTTATACTCAATATTCAAGTGTTTCTTTATTACAATAATTATTTAGTCCTTTGTTTATTATATCTCCTGTTTATTTTGGGAGTAATAAAGAGAAATAAGCGCTGTTTTTAAGGCGTTTATTCAAGTCAATACGTAATGCAAATTCTTATACATAGTTTAATTAATAAAGTTTACCATTCCAAGAGGAGTTCGTTGTTGATTAAATTTTATTTGTGCACGCTTTGTAAATGTTGGCTTTGCTCGCTCCAGCCGTTGGACAAACAAAGAGTTGCATTCATTTGCTTTACAAGGAACGCCACTCTTATTTCACCTTGAGATGTGTTTGTATGGAGATTATATTTTCTTTAAGCAGCATATTTGACTGTTTGTGGAATGTGTACCACCTACGACGAGCAGCGATAAAATCACAGCAACATACATAAAGATGTTTCACACAGCTTGAGATGTGCTCAAACTGTTTGTCTATTGACTAGTGTTTTAGAATTCAATTCTCTCTAGGGATCTGGTGTTCCGACGAGCACTTACCTCCTGTTTGAGATTAATATCACTTTTTATAATAATACAGGATAACATCATGACAAAACCTGGGTCCCCCAGAAATTCATCATTGTTCTGTAAGGTGTCCATGTGAAGTTTGGCAACTCACACCCGACTATCATGACGGACTGTGGTATTAACCCTCGTTATGAATATAAGACAGACCCGTGTGAAATAGTAGAACAATTAATCATGTTACGCACTGGCTAGAATCACTGTAAATTGGTAATAAAAGTTAAACCGATAAAAATATACGTTAAGGTAAACGTAACATCACGCCTGTAATCCCCGGATAGGTAGGCAGAGAAATGTAGAACACTCCCACGTGTCACGAGTCACGTTTACGTCCCACTATAGAATAGGAAGTGAGTCTATTGCCATACACCGTGCGCACATCCAGACTCCGAGCCACTACCAGAAAATCTAATTTACTAACGAGGCAGTTACTATAAATGTTTACCATCCCGTTTAACATCATACAACACAGATTCAAATTTGAAATATAAAACAATGTAAGCATGAAACGATGTATGTGTAGCTTTTGTAAGACTTCACCATTCGCTGGTCCGTTTGTGATGGAGCGAGTGACTAAAGTGACTATCTGATGGATCGTTCAATATGATTGCGGAACGGCACACGCAGAGATCACTATCTTCTCTTAGGTTTTAATTTCTCGAGCGTTTATCGCTGGCTCAAGATGGAGATGCAGACATCGAGTCAACGTGTCACGAGCAGTAATTTATATTAAGATTATGTTCACCGTATTGCATTCGCTTGTAGTAAAATAAGTATATTTTTCGCTTTAACTAGCTCTCCAGGATGCTACAATTCAAGGAGCGATCAAGTTTATTAGTGTTAAAACACGACAAGTATACTTACTTTTACTTATTTCATACTTAAATTAAAATTTGTCACACACCGCTTTCACAGTAGTGTGCAAAATTTATGATGTATTAAAATTTTAATAAACCGTGTAAAATTTAACATGGAGAATAATTTAAGCTTTATATTGCGAATCATATGCGACAAGTTTCTTTTCTTGTGGTATTTGCATTATGTTACCAACAAAGCGAAACTTTTTAAATTTCTTTACTGCGCGAAAATAAATATTGTGGTCTTAAATATACTATATTAAAATTGACCAAAAAATTATACGTATGACAATATTGTATTATAGTGTACTTACCAAAAGAATTTTATTACACACTGTTAGTATAATTTCAAATGGCAGTTGTCTGTTGACGCCCGAGTCCGCGATTTTATCAAGTACACGCTCAAAACGACTGGCGCCAACTTCTATTGCCTGTATTTATTGCGAGAGTCCCTTGAAGAAGATGTAAATCCAACTTCTATGTCCAAGTTATAAAGACTACATTGACCGCAACTTCGTCGCGCGCAGACGCTTCTCGCGCCAATAAAACCTCGCAGGAACATTTGAAATCATGTTTTACTATTCCGGACCTAGAGCTGATTTAAGTTTGCACCGATGGATAATTTATAAAATATGCCCACAATTTCGCTATCGATTCCCGACATCCGCTCATTACAAGGTGCTGGAATGTTCAACATATTTTATATTAAGAATTCTTGCCAAGCTATCAAAGAAATGAAGGGTGAGTGAAAACAATATTGACCAGTTTAGAGACGCGCATCATGTTTGCAAAATTGATAAAGTAAAAAGTAACTTCACGCCTGTAATCCCCGAAGAGGTAGGCAGAGGAATGTAGAACATTCCCACGTTTCACCAGTTA
>DWFO01001254.1:0-16410 GCA_018246595.1 Mimoniades nurscia nurscia | reverse complement strand
TATATAATGCTCGTGGAATATATGTAAACTATACAACAAAACATACAAACAAATGTAACAACAAAAACTTGTTATGAAACAGCTAACAAAAAATTTCAGCGACGCTATATTTCTGGACACAACATTTTAAAATCTAAAACGAGAAATATTGATCGATGATTTCCGAAAAATTAATAACTTTCGTGTATTCATTCATTAAACCCTGAATTAATTATAACACGATTATACAATAACGCCCTGGAAGTTAACAATATAACTTGCAATAATGAGCTCCCAGTAATTGCCATTGAGCTTACAAAGAAGCTTTTGAAAGCGGGCCTCGTAAAACTTTTGAGCGTGATTAAAAAAATTTTTAACGAGACCCACCCAATTATGACCTCGGAGCCAGCTTAAAAAGACCCATGTAACCCTCCAACGCTCTCATACTAGAGAATGAGAAAAAGTTGACCCGCGTGGTTCTATCGCTTTGGTTTTATTTTGCCGATGTCAGTTCAAAAGAGGGGGGCGTGGCCGCACAAAAACGTAAGGATCAAAGATGTTGTGTCTTTTGTTTGTGATATCAATCTTTATATTGGAATTTTATAAATATGGAAAAGCCTTTATAATACATATACGCATGTATGTATATAAGGGGAGTTTCACAGGTAAATCGTAAACAGAAAGTGATATTCTTTGTGATATAGGGATTAAGAAATAACAAGGATACCTTCTCCACGGTTAATATTATGTTCGTTAAAGTTAACTTAAACGTATCTGTTGAAACGAGAGAGGACACTCATTTGCCCACTTCTTCGGAAATAACAAGCGTGACGTCACGGTGTTATATTAAAGTTAACTAATAAGCTGATTATAGGTCACTCTTAACGAGTGTAAACTCTAAACTCTATAAAATCTAAAGTCAGCGAAACTAAAGCTTAGTGCTGTACACATTTCTGGTCTGCTCGAAACGGGGTAGTTAGTAATGCTTCTTTACCCCCCTTAGAGGTGAAGAACTATAAAGATTTTCTTAAGCATTATCTGAAGCACGGCTTGACATGAGTCTTCTAGAGATTTACCCAAATCCATTATATACGATATTAATTCTATTAACGCTACTTAAAAATCATAAATAACCGAACCGAACTAAACTGTCGTATTAGAACAGCGCCGCAGCACGACCGCTGACGTTGACAACAAGACGCCAATAATTCCGTGAGTAATGCAATTAACGAGCTATTATTTCACACTAGCGTTCCAGTTCCCTAATTATCGTTTTCATCTACTGTTTCGTAATTCACTTCCACGTCTGCAACCTAATGGCAGGTGACGGAAAAAAACATGTGAGTTATATATCACATATGCGAATCGCGTGTGCCTGCACATGTGTGTTATTGGTCTTCGTGCGGAGACACTTAGTTGCCCACTGACTGAGTTTATAGACCAATTAACAATCATTAGCACCGATTTGATTTCTTATATCTGTCGATGTATGACCTCATATTTATGTTGTTTGAGACCACTGAAGACTTTCATTTTTAGTAGGTGTTTGTATTCCGTTGCATTTTTGTTCCATTGAACTAGTTTTCTGTCAAATGTTGAGAGGAATTAGTGAATAGATATCCATAGTGATAACACGCCTGTAATCTCCGAAGAGGTAGGCAGAGGAGTGTAGTAGACTCCCATGCTTCATCAGTAACGTTCATGTCCCACTATGGAATAGGTAATGAGCCTATTATCATATACGGGACCCATTTCCAGGCTTCGAGCCACAAGTAGGAAATCTAAATTAGAAAAATGCAATATTTCCCGACCCGCGATTTGAAACCAGGACCTCTCGATTAGCAGTGTCGCTTGCACCCAGCACGACCAACGAGGCAGTTAGGTTTTTAAATACATGATGATAATTTTAAATATATCATAGAAATATGCAATTTATTTTAGTATTTAATGATTTAGCTCCGAATCACAACCATTACGTTTTCTGCTACAGTTGTAAGGCTTGTAAGCGGGTGGAATTACATGGTTGTTGATATGCAATGATTCTTAATATGTAAATAATATAATTCTAGAAACATTCTGATGTGAACACACATTCATACATTTATAATACGTAACACTGGCTGGAGATCTAGATAAATAAATATATTTTAATATTTCGGAACATCACACCCGGCCATCTGATCCCAAACTAAGCGTCAAGAGAGCTTGTGGTATGGTTAACCAGATGGCTGATAAACTACATAAATTACGTGTAAATATATACTTAAATAGATATTATTTATTATTATTATTATTTTTCACACCTAGACTCAGAACAAATACTTGTGCTCATCACACAAATATTTATTCTGGATGGGAATCGAACCCACGACCCCCGACGTAACAGTCAGGTTCACTAACCACTGCACCAACGGGCCTGTCAAAAAGATAGCTGTAGATAAAAAATATTTATAGAACTCTATACATTAATTTACGAAACCGTTTAATTTACTATCTTAACTTCCGTGTGTGTTAAACACTTATATAAATAAATGTAATTTATGTCACTGTTTTCATGACGCAAGCCTGTTTTGTATATTTTTATTATACCGTCACGCCCGGTGCTTTGTGGAGCAGGCAGACAGCACCCACTGCCAAATACAGATACATATACATACCATGTACACCTACCATACGGATATCTCCACTCACTTACATATTAGTTACACTCTCACTTCAATAGTCACTATGGCTGTAGGCATTGAATGCTGCATTAACGATTGAAGAGACGAACCGATTATTCCTTTTTAATCCAATAGAGCTACTGGTTTCAATAGATTTAGCTGTTTTTATACAATATAAACCAAAATACGTATCTACCATTAGCTATAAAGTGAGCTCTAGTACCTTTTAATTCAATATATTACATATGAATAAATCAACAAATTAACATCTACAAGATCTCCAGTAGCGATAGAAGTTCGACCTTAATTTATACATTTTGAATTATGAATATTATTAAGGTCCTAATGTCAAATAGTTACACTTCAAAAAACACTTCGTATGTGCTACTAATCAATAAAAGATTTATGCATATAAAATTGATAGTATGTACAAACATAAATATGATTTTTTTAACTCAATATGACATATTGGTAACTTATACATTTAAGCTCTATGCACAACTTCTTCAAAATGGATAAAAATATGTAGTTTTCGTCACGTATTAATGTACAGATAGAGAATAATAATACGTTATAGATCAGTATCAAAATTCAACAAAGCAGAGTCAAAATTATGACCCAACAGATCAGTCGAAAACATGCATATACAAAAACAAAACTAACATAAGCCAATATAAATATATAATGCACAGTACCTACTTGTGCCTAGCTATGTTTCGCTCTATGATGCCATAACGTTTCAAATATGTTTATAGTCACGCTATACTAGATAGGTATTTACATCTGTCTTATCAGAGTAGTTTTTTACTGTTACATAGCGTGTATTCCCAGTTGTAGTCGCAACCATTATTGCTGGTTAACAGTAGCGTAAATGCCGCTACGCTGCAATCTACTGGGCGGATATGATAAACCAATGTTTTTGAAATTTTCCTATTGTGGCGTCAAGAGGGAACCTGACAGCAAGCACCAAGACAATATTGGAACCTTACATGAATTGTAAGAGTATTTGATCGTGTACATTGTAACTAAAGAGCTATAAGTATTCTACAGTTCAAATTGAAGAAATCTAAAACATTTTGGATAACTGTCATTAACAGTCTATCCAAAAAGTAAAAAAAAAATTGTAGGATTATTTACCTAAATTAGATCGATCGTAAATAGATATGTAGGAATCTTTTTCCACTGTAATGTGGCAGTGTCTATATTGTACTCCTTTTTTTTTGTACAGTACGCGAAAATTAAGCAAAATATTTAAATCATCGTACCATTACATTAAAGGACTTCTGAATCAAATTTCATACATGTGAGGCAAAGCACAGACTGAATGATGCCAAAACTGTAAGTTGGCCTGCATTGCATTTGCAGCTTTATAACATAAATACACCTTGCGAGTTATAGAAACAGCGTAATATTCAGGTACCCGCATAATTCATGCGCTCAGTCGACCGCATCGGTCACACGCCATGTGTTCGCGAGCTCACTGTGTATCCTATGACAAATCTTATGTAAATAAAAACTTGCTATTTAATTTTTTATAGTCTTAGCCATAATTATACTATTGTAATTACACTTCTACAAATGAACAAAAGAAGACCACGGAAAATTACTTTTGAATGCTTAAAACAAAGTACAGTGGAATTGCTGCGAGAAAATATCAAGAACAAGATCTTCGTTTAACGTTAAAAAAAATACACCTGATCCACATACAACATAGCCACATATAAAAAACAAAAACAATATAAATGCAATGATCGTATAAAAACTGTTAAAAGTAACTCATTCGTAATTGTAAATTTACTTTAATTAACATCCATCAGAGTACCCGTCATGATTGTCGATTCAAGAATAATATATTTATTACTTTTATATGAATAAATAAATATAATATGTTAAATATATAAGGATAAATTAATCATTGCAAAGTTATATGGAACGTAATATCGGCTGTTACTGAAAAACTGCTGGCGAGTGGACGCGATGCGGTACGTAGCCGGTCGCCTGCATTATTCATGTGCTCGCTACACCGCATCGGTCACACGCCCGCGCCCGCGGCCTGACAATTTATTTCATATGAGACACAACAGTTTTTAAACCTAGATAACCACTGGTTAAAATCACAAACTTAATAAATAAATCGCGTTGAGACGAGTCATAGCGAATTGTTAATGAGTGTATTGTGTGCAGCGCAGAATACTGTTTGATAGGGTCAAAACCCTAGTATGAAGTGACTAATTCGGCGTGCATGTATGAAGAGAATGATGATTATAGAAGAATTTAAAGTCTGTAAGGATTGAGATCTAGCATTCAGTGTTCACTGCCTACCTGGTAATGGAACTTGCGAAATTATATTATTTAGGTACAAAAATCGATGAAATGAGAATAACACATCCGTAAATCATCTTTAGTGGCGTTTGAAAGTAATCCGATGTCGGTTATAGACATAAGTGTAATGGGTGCCAGGTATTTTAACCACTAACTTCTAGACAGCTGAGTTCTAAGCGACTCATCTGTCCGAGCCACTATTGTTTTACTAAAATACAGTAAAAGTAACTTTACCTTTACTTGTGCAAAAGTAACTTTCTGTATCATGTAAATAGATTACGAAACAAAAATTGACATTAAAAAAAATGAGGCCTTTCTTTATTATTTATATAATATGTATATGGCTGTATGGCAATGAATGCTTTTGGCCCTCTCACTCTCTTAGGATGTCCATGTCCAATAGTGGAACGATAAAAAGTTGAAAAAAGAATGCAAAGAAAAATAGTGACAATAAACTCGATATTAAAAGATATCTCAGCAAACAAGCAATATCTATGTACCTATACACTGAGCTTTAACACCAATTGCTAAAACATTTATAGCCAAGCACCTACAAACAAATTGGTAAAACAAAAAGCTTCCCACGGCTAAGCTTGTGTCTTCGAGACGTGTTATTATCAAAAAAAAACCGTCTTCTCAGAACATTTTGACAAAACGTTTCCAAGTTATGACCTCATAAAGCGTCGATACCGGAGCCAGAGTCAATGGCTATGGGTTATAAATACCATATTATTTACCACCGTCACATCACTCACGGTTGACATTAAATACACAAAATTACACCTCAGCCGCTGTATGGTATTGTCGCAAAAAGTTTATTGCTCATTTTTTGCTAAGCTCGCCGAAATGCCAAGCGAGACGAGAGTTTCGAGTCGCGATGAATGATGGACTCTATGGGTTGGAAACATTATAATATATATTTCGTTTGAAGAAACTAATTACATATATTAATTTAATGATTGTAATGTTAATATATTGCTAGTTCATATAGATATATACATCATTACCTATGTATATCTGTAACATTATCTCAATTATTTTCAAATGCGAGTTCTTTTCCCGTTTTGATTTATTCACGTGACCAATACCAGAGCACGCGTGTTCTAGAATTTTCGTTTGTTTCTGCGACTAAATTAATTTCCGAAATGGCTGCGTGTGTATTTTCGAAACATTCTAGAATATGTAAATCGAAATCGATGTAGATGATTAGTAACGAACTGGTTTAATGTATTGTTTATGTGTGTAACGAGAGCAAAGTCACGTGTAATTGTTAGCTAGTAGGTATATAGGAGTAAGACAGCTAGTAAATACTAGTATATATAATATCAATTGTTGTGTCGCTAATGTATTCATAATCTGAATGAAAACGAAATGCTTTAAGGATGAACACTATAGTTAATACACAATGATCATCACTCTGTACCGGTCCACTGCTGCCCGCAGACCTGGACACCACGTCACTGACCTGGATCTGAAGCTCTTCGTACCCAACCGCTGCCGGCCACTTTGCGTATATCGTCACTCCAACAGCTGGAGGGCGTTCTGCGCTACATTTGCCAAAGCGTGGTCGCCACTATAATTGTTATAAATACTGTAAGTAAATTGTAAGCGTCAGTGTATAACTAAGACTTATTAATACATATTACACTTTTCAAAAGGTGTCTCTTGTTCCAATTTTGTAATGTTTATCACTTGCAAAGCTTCTTGAGATAGATGTATATAAGAATCATTATTATTATTTACATCACATGAGATGTAAATAAAACACAGAAAATACATAGATACTCAAACTGATATCTCATACCGATTAAATTTGATAGTAATTCCGATTAGAATCAATATAAATGCTCCTGTTTTCAAAAATATAACGTTCGTTAATATAAATGCATTCTAAATCATGCGTGCGAATTATTTTTCCCTCGAAACTTGTAGGGTTGAATTATTTATGCTGGTTGATATTAAATTGACACATCTTCTGCGATTACTGTACGGTAATCAACGTTGTGTGATAAATTTTATTATTCAAGCACCACTCCGTCGCCATTCTGCCGTCAAGTTAAAAATTGTTAAAAAACATGGAACGGTGTCCAGCCGCCGCGAAAGATACAATTAATAAAAAAACAACCTGCCAAAAAAACTTTTTTAAAACTCAGTACAGTCGAGTTTGGTGATATATACCATCGCAAACTTGATGTAAATACTGTATCAAAAAAGTGTAACTCTTATTGCAACATCAATAAAGTTGATATTTGATCGTATATGAGAATCTTAGTGATAAACACAAAGTTGTCAGTTCATAAAGGCTTTGACAGTTCGCGGTAAGGTCGGCAAAACGGTAGGTTGGACAATTTCGATGTCGGGAAGATATTATGAATCGTTTTTGTCAAATGTCCACTTCTGTGGCCACGTCCGCTCAAGTTTCTGCCGTGTTTTGGGTATCGTTGGTCTCATGAAAATCCTCACTTAAGAAAAACCCGTAAGAAAAAATATTATTATTGTCACTATGTCAATAACTGAGTCTTTCTATGTCATTCTCATTTCAAAGCTCTTTTTGTTGTTTTGGGTACTTTATAAACATGTACATTGGGAACGGCTTTATTAAATATAATGTCAAGTAAATGCGCATATAGGTCCAAAACGTAAGTCTATATTTAAAAGAAAACGTCTTGTGATTCATTTGTGTAAACATACTGATGAAGTTGCTAGAAACAACTGGTATGTAATAAACCTTAATAATAATACTAACAATAATAATTTATAGCTATTTCTAATGATTCGCCACTCATATATGATTAGAAAAATTACAGTCGTAAATTTGGTTTTCCGTAATTATCCCTTTCTTAGATATTAAGATATTTTTTAGTCATTGTACATTGTACAAAATTTGCTTAAAACATATTTTACGGAACCCTCAAACATGTCGTGACATTCACTTTACTCCATATTCATATATTAGACACCACACATTGCCCAGTTCACTCTCCACTGCGTTTTATCAAGGGCACATAAAAAGCGAGACGACTTAATTTAGAAAATTAAAGGATTCGACTCATAAATTGCTCAATATCCATAAAGTTTACATTAAAATACGTAATGTCACGTAATATCACGCCTGTCATCCCCGAAGAGATTGGCAGAGGAGTGTAGTACACTCTCGTGTTTCACCAGCTACGTTTAGGTCCCACTGTGGAATAGGTGGTGATTCTAATGCAATTCACCGGGCTTATTCGGACTCCGAGCCACTTCTAGAAAAATCCAGAAGTTAGAAAAATCTAAACTAGAAAATTTAGTAGTGCCCGACCGAATCGAACCCAAAAACTCCCGTTCGGCAATCGCACTTGCAACCAATACAACCAACGAGGCATTTATACAAAACAGTCTAATCTACGACCATTGGGATATAGACAAAACATGTGTCAACAACCTTATAAATGACGGAAACAAACAATGGTACTAGAGAGTTATATTTAGGATTTACCAAAGGATCGAAAGATGCATCAAAGTGACTTATTAATATTCTCATCAAAATAGCAAAAAACCAGCTCATGTAAAATGAACGTTGCAGATATTCATCATCGTCAGCATCAACGTTTTTGTCAAATAGTTTATTGGCCCACTGTTGGACATAATTCTTGAGTTAGAATAAGAACGTTTAACACGGTAAACTTCCACGCTAGTCAGGTGCGTGATATCAGATTTTACACGCCTTAGAAAGTATTATGGAGGACTCTAAGGTGTACAGATTCCCTCACGAAGCTTTCCATCATCGTCATAGAAAGATATATTTTATCTTACAAAAAGCTTAAGATTGTATGATCAGAGCGCATGCCAACACCTTAATCTCGTAAATTATAATTCTACCAAAATTAACGTTTATTTAAAATTATTATTTTTTGTGCGAACTTATCCTATTTTCCATTTTCAAATAATTAGGTATATTTTTTTTAAAGATTATAATGTAGTGTTGGCATTTAAATTCGTTATTTGTTTTTATTGGCGTTCGTAGATGACAAAAAGGGACTTTTTTGAGTATGAAATAGAATAAAAATTTAAAACGTGACAATGATAACACTAAGTATAATTTTTCCCTAATATATTAGAACACGAATGGGGCTATACATTTAGCTGGTATTTTATCATTTTCTAGCTCTAGGTTTAATTATAATAACGGGTAGCATATGCAGCGGTACCATTAGATAATCGATCTAAAACGCCAAGTATGTTTATAGGCTGTAAGTGACACGACACTTGAAATCTCAAGCTAGTCATTAATTGCGGTGATGTAAAAAATGTTTTAAAATGTATCCTCTTAATAATAATAGCATAAAAATTAAATTATACGCGGGAAATTCAGTGGACCTCCTTTGGAAATAATTTATAGATGAAATACGGTGAATATTATTTTAACGAATATTTCGGATGTACAATACAAATAAAAAAAAATTAATCACAAATTTCGAGTAATTAGACCATATGCACAGATTATATTATTTTTTGACCTAATAACTTACAGAAACAATCAATGTTTTTTAGTGATGCTATAACCATCAAATGAAACATTCCTAACACCACCACCAACGGGCTAGAAACAGGAACAGCACAGGTTAATAAGCAAATTTTGGGAGAACACACACACACACACACACATTTGACGAAATGCTAAGTCAAGTCTTTGGTCAAGAGAATCACACAATTGTATAACAATAAACATCTACTTGTATAAAAAAATCTACACAGCCACAAAACATATCGTGGTCATCATGCAAGTATTTGTTTTAGATGGAAATCAAACCTACACATTATTGGTTTAGCAGACGGTACCTAACAACTAAACTAACAGGTCAGTCAAGGTATATAATTTTATAATTGCATCTTGATACACACACGATGTTACACATGTAAGTGATTTTATTACAATTTCTGAAGTACCTACTTACAATTCCCTTTAGATAACATTAAACAAATGTTCCGTAATTGTACCAGCCATTCCAAAGGGAGATTTTCCTTACCACATTCCAGAATTGTCAATTTAATCTTTTTAATCTCCGTCGTCCTACAAATGGGGACTTCAAAGAGAAGTGTTTATGACATCGAGAGTACAATGTGTGTATGGAGGGGCTGGAATGCGCGTCTTTGGCTATGCAAACAAGGGGAGATATTAATTGTATACTCTTTGGGATTTTTGTACGACGAAAATTTAAAACGCTTCGATATTTTTGTTCCTTTGCAAATAATAAACATAATATAACGTCACGCCTGTGTTTTCCCGAAGGGGTTAGCAGACAGGAATAGTACACAGACAATATTTAGATAGATAGTTTTAGTGTAATCTGTATAAATGTTGCAAATAAAAAAGTAATTTCCATGTCTTTTTCATTATGTTATCACGTCAGAAACATAATTTTAACTTTGAGGAAAAAGCCTGTAATGGATTTACGTCAAGAGTTTTATATCACGACGTGATCTGTAAAGCGGTTTGTATAACTAAAACCGTTTTTAAAAGATAATTTTTAAGAATTTTGTAATAAAAGAGTATCATGAAAAAATGCTTTATTAACTTACTTTATTATTTTATGATTATTATTATTTTTTCATTTATTTATTGTTTAAAGATTGCAATCCTAATACAATCAATACTAAATACAAATCAGCAAGCCACTACAGCTAGGTCGAAAGCACCGTATCTTCAATCGTACAGGACTAACACTCGTCTACTACATTCAACATTATCTTAATATATACGCAAACTAATTTCTAAGACTTTTCACAGCTCATCCGCCAATATCTTACCTAATTGGTTGAAATAGATGAGTCTTTGTCTTCCTTTTCAACTGCATATACCAACATTTACTAATACATGTATTGTTATTCTATCATTTGCGAATCTCTCCAAAACTAATTCTAATGTTACTTTATTTATAGGTATTCTAACTAATCAACTCATTTGTCAGATAAATCAGCACACAATAGACAATCAAAATTCTCTTCAGTAATCTAAGTAACACGCTGTAGCTAAGCTTTTAAGGTTCACCCCTTAACAAACGGCACTCACTGGGTCTACATCTTCCGGTGTCAAACAGAACAAATCCATAGTTTACACGTGTACCGCTCCAAGTACTGGGAGGGCAATGGCCGCGCTAAATTTGTTCCTTCCTGCAAGGTATTGAGTTATTTTCGATAACGATTACTGTACCGAGCACTATACGGAGAGGTGGCCGAAGTTTTTCACGATGGTGTTGAGATGAGACATTGTCATGCTATGAAGATTCTATAGCCACACGAACAGTTGTGAGGGCAATGACTAAGTTTCACCAATCAATAGAGGATTGTAGTTATATTGAATAGTATCAATCGAATTTAAAAATTTGAACCTTATGATTTATTAACTTTAAAAATATTTATAGTTATTTTTAATAAATCAAAATCAAGCTTCCGGACAACTTTCGTTTATTGTAAATCCAATTGTAGAACTTTATGGTAGTCGTTACAAGAACAAAGGTGTGTGAACATATTCTTAAATTACTGGACATAATGTCTCTTATAATTTAGTCTTAATAATAACTAGACAGTCAGTCCAATTCATGATAAATGACCAGAATCAAGGCTCCGAGAAAACATCATACCTATCACGGATTCACTAGGCTAACCTTCATAAGTAACAATATTTTCACAATTCCAGGCTATGTCTAATTATTCTATTTCAAAGTGAATCAAACATAAACTAAATGAATCTATTGGAGTTCTAACCCAAAAACGCCCAAAACTACTAACGCTGTGCCCATCCATAACGGGCTCATTACAATCCGTGCCCGAAATAGCGCCCTGAATACGCCCGAGTGTTATTACCAAAACCGCTGGTATAGTGTTTGTTATAGATATTTTAACGAGCGGCAATTCATGTTTGGGTGGTCCTCTCGTAAACTGAGTTCACATCGGACATAGTTTTAACTATCTCTGTTATTGGGATTAATGAATACAGTGACAATCGCAACTTGGTTGTGAGACTAAGGATTTAAGCATAGGCAAGTAACTAGTAATAAATCTCTATTTGTGGTCCTATTTCAAGAGCTCCCACCGATCGTTACAAGGTTTCGGCGAAAATTGGCTTTTTTGCTCCTCTAATACCTTCATGAAGGACACCAATTGGTGGACTATTGCGTAAGATTCTTGGTAGGAACATCCGTCAACAAGCAACTCCGACCCTCGATTTCAAAATGTCTTGTCACTGCTTTCTTTAAATGTACATACTTAATTTTCTATTCTGAAATGTCATCAAACCAAATACTTTGATTTTGCGTAGGTACTCTGAAAACTATGAATTATTTTATGAGAGGTTGGTGATTAAAATGCCACCCAGATACTGGCAAGTTTGAGTGCTACGGGCTTAGATTACACATTTATGAGAACAATAACAATGATGGCTCCCTAAACACGAGTGTAACAGTTATCAAACAGTTGAAAGAGCTTGACATTTTTAGTTTTTAGAATTTTTTCAAAATCGTAATAATACATACAGCCATCTTTTGGAGTGGACGCCAATATTTGCACCCATTTAGGAGCATGTTATAAAAATGTAGGTACTTTAGGAGTTAGGTGTTTTAGAAATTTGAATATTTACACCTTTGTAGATTTTATATTCATATTACATCTGTCTCGTAGACGTAGTAGTTTTAAGCGCAATTGATGAGCAATAAACTCTGTGCGATCACTGGTTTTCTACGAAATATCAATGGGTTTATCTAATTTGAACTTCTCAGTTGTTATTCGGTGTCTGAATTTGTATCCGACGCATAGCAATATGTTACCCGCTATTTCATGGAACCTATAACATATTTCGTCACCCTGATAGGTCCTGTACACATAACTACAATACACAATAACATAAAATACAAAAGGCAATTAAATGGTTAGTGGCATTCTTCACCAGTCAACGCTTGGAGAATATTAAACAATAAGGTAACATAATATATCAAGCAATGAAACGATATCAGTGGACTGTGATCACACGTAATTAAGATTATACAGTACCTACTAAGTTTATATGGTGCTAAGTTGGTAATAAATTACGTAACGTCACATCTGAAATCCCCGTAGAGATAGAGAGACGAGTACAAGCCCACATTTCATCGGTTACGTTTAAGTCCGACCGTAGAATAGCGGGTGAGCATATTGCCATCCATCCGGCATGAACCCAGACTCCGAGCCATATCTAGTAATTTTAACCAGACAAAATAAATCAATAAATTAAGCTGAGGTTATTCACCAATAATCCACGATTACGGTCGATGGTTGCATTTCTGTAATACTATGTATGTATAATTTACATAATATTCAAATGTCCGAGTGTGGTGGTTACAATCGGTTGTTTTTGTAGCAAATTTTATTATTTCAAAAAATGTGTAATAAATACCTACTTTATTTTAGAAAAAATATTTAGGTATATTAATTTCTTTTAATTTTTTTACTCAATTTATTCTTCGTATAACGAGGAATTATTCAATACAACAATGAATAGGTAATTTAAGATTTAAGGTGCAGGATTATTATACATTTGTTTCTTTTAACTTCTAGAACATTTAATGTAAGTGAGAAATCGTGCATTGCAAGTGCAAGTAATGCAAGTGAGAATTGCTCTATTTCATACCTAATTTAATCAACATTTAATATTGTACCTCCATTACCGCATTCTTATAATCGGTGATAACATTTTAATGCCTCAATTTCCGATCATATCGGCTCGAAAACCAAAGAAATCGAATGTTCCATCCAAGAATCAAGAAATTCCATCAACTCTCCAAAACACGATTATTTCCGTCAGCAGCATCGTCCGATCCTCGCAGTGACCAATCGCTAACATAAACGATTCGTCAGTCATTGTCTTCTATTCCAGACTTTGTCATTAAATTTGAAATACCTGCAGTAAACTCCGCGTTTCATCGGAATCTTTTTACTGCACGACACATGTTCCCGTGTCACCGCGTCACAGGCGGCTGACTTATTCTGGTAGTGCGTGTGATAATCTACCTTGTTGTGTTTGAAATTCTTCAGGTCGCATTCCAAATTTAAACTTACAGAGTTTTCTTCGTTGGATAGTACCTACCCACATTAACTAAATGTGTATTTGATTGCATTGAATTTTTGGAACACATAGAATAAGTTCATGTAGTAGGTAATAATCGACGTTTTACCTATAACTGTGTTTGTTCATTTTTTTCCTTAGGTTGAATCTGACGCAAATATTCCAAATAAAAACAATGTAGAAGGCGATGCAAATATTTTAAAACTGATATAAAATTAACATACTGCCATGAAATGAATTGTATTTGTTATCGCAAAAATGTTATTAATATAAGGGACATTTCAATTATTTAACTACTTAATTTACGAAATCAATTTGTTTCCTCCTTTATGCATATCAATGTTTAAATGACAACTCTTTTTACTTTAACTTTACTACACATTGTTTAAAAATTTAAGCATTTAATCTTATTCGTATCTTTATTGCAAAACGGGTCATTTTGTATTAAAATATTGGTAATAAAAGCTTTGTGACGTCGCAGTCCTTTTGCTTAGCGACATCATGTTTCTGTCACCGGTTCACCAATACACCATTAATCTTGTTTAACTTAAGGGGAATATGAGAGTTTTAAAATAGTACAGTATATTAAGTTATCTCTAATTTTGTATTATGTTATATATTTATATACCCATACATATCCAAACTTTAATGTTAGCTTTTGATTTATTTCTTTTGATTTTAATCGCATTTTCAATCTCCAGATGTGTAACATAATATGTTACGTACTTATATGGTTGTAAAAGTAATTACTAAGTATTCATACGAAACAAAATGCAAACTATTGAAACAATGAAATCATTCATAATTACAAAAACACGTATAACTTTATATGTATATAACTATAAAAAAATAAAATAACACAAATAAGCACAAAGAATTTCTAATAATTGGTATATTAAAGAAATCTTAGCTAAGAAGCTAGCTATGAAACAATATGATGGTGTTAACCATGTTGCTAACAAATGAGTTGTCGACGCCTTAACGCAGTCTGGGCTTCGTTGTCACGCTGCCAGCCCGGTGTCCCGATCTGTCGTTCGCTCCATTTGTTTACTAATTACTCGCGATACTGACACGGCATTAATGGATTTTGTCAATGGAATCACTCTTTCCGCTCAATTTGAACGCCTCGTTTGATGTGGTTTATTTCATGTTTACTTTGGACAAGACAAATTGGATATCGTCTTTGGTTGCCCTTTGAGATACATCTTCTGATGCTGGCGAGTGGTGATTGTGAGGCGATTTTTTGACTTTTTTTATTACATTTTTCGGATATAACGCTAGCTGATGCCTCATGTATGCCGGTTTGTATGTGCTATTTAAACAAATTTTTTGCTTGAAACACCCAAGTTAAATAACTAGAGTCCTTACATATAACCTACCAAGAATTTTATTTTTAACGCAGATATCATATTAATAAAATACGCAAATAACGAAATACACAGACGGTTATAAATTTTTAATATTTACGTGGACTTTTCTTTATTTGTCTTTCTCTCACTTATAAATATTGTCGAAATCTTTTAAAGAAACTATTTGTGATATAAGGTCAATGGTAAAATACCTCGTGTTTCCGTTAACCAGTTTAAACAGTTTATACAAGTGACATTTATGATTTATCGCCTTTCGCTTACACATTTACGGTGCGACAAATCAATTACGTAGGCACGTGTTATATGATCATTTTAAATTTATGATGCGCATTACTTCCACAAATTGATAGACCGCCTCCACTTCAGGAATCTGTGACGTTATTCTAATATCACTGACAGAATTATAACTATCATACATCCGACCTGAATAGTAGGTACTAGGTACTACAGTTACTTTAAAAATGTAACGGAGCATCCTTTACTGAAATCATAATTGATTTCAACGAATTTTATATTCTATTGCTGAGAAAAGCTTTGTGTTACAACCGCGATAATTCGATTGCGCTAAAAAAAATTTAAAAATTTAACACCAAAATGCATTGAACATACCTATATATTTAAGTATAAGTTTCACTTTAATATGATTAAAGATATTTATTTAAATTTAAGATTTTTTAGTACATAGAATATAGTAGGTACCTACTTGTAAGTAGGTTATAATCTAACATACGATCAGGTCTCGACTCGAATAAAAAGAACATTTAAACGATGTTTGCAAAGAATGAGTCGAATAATATTCCGGTAAACAATAGATCACATTGGTGATATATTTAAGAAATATTACATGAGTAATTCTAGTTAGAAATTTAAAATATTGTAGGATTTCGCTGCAAATCATTCTCTTACACAGAATTTAAGGGTAAAAATAAAAAAAGTAACTTCACGCCTGTAATCCCCGAAGAGGTAGGCAGAGGAATGTAGAACATTCCCACGTTTC
>DWFO01001253.1:0-16415 GCA_018246595.1 Mimoniades nurscia nurscia | reverse complement strand
CATATGATATGTGGAACACCTGCGACTAAATATTCTACCTAATATTATTAAGTTATGCGACGTAGCAGGTATTCAACGCGCATAACTTAATAATATTAGCTATAATATTTAGTCGCAAGTGTTCCACAGATCATATGTCTAGTTATATAAATATATTTTTTGATTCTCAATTTTCTGATTTTAATACATGGTTGTCTCTTACTGCGATTTTAACTTACTAAAATGCATTTATTTATTATTTATGGTTAGCATCTAAATATTAGGTAAATTTTACTAAAGCGGATTCAATGCCCAGTGGAATTCTCTACCGGTCAACCTATGGTGATGGTGAGAAAGCATTCTCTCTTCCAGGTCATAAGGTCATCCATTGTAGATATTAAGAGTAACAGTTAAAATTTACCTATCATTAATTTGTGATGTAAAAATCAATGGTATATATAAGAATTAGGGCCACACAGCGCCATTTTTTAAAGCGTTTTAAATGTTAATTAAAAATAAATACATATTGTAATTATATTCAATTCGATAAAATTAATCGGTAATCCAGGGCCCATAATGTTTTCTACTTTTGTAATAAGAATGTTTTATTGCTGCAAGGAAATGTTATTAGTTATATTAATTTTCTTCGGCTACCGTTGGGTTGGGTTTTTATCTTGAAGTTCCTAGTACTCGTAGTACCTCGCAGTTTGGATTTGTGCCCGGTGCATACAAAGTAACAGGTGAATCTACACTCTACCTACCTCTCGTGGCCAGGTGGTATATTAATAAAAGCTATTGTCGTATTAGATATGAAAACAAGAAGCTGTTCATTTGTTATACACTAGATAGGTAGATATTCAGTAGTATTACGTAACATCGCGTCGAACTTCGTGTGACCTATAACAACGATTGCGTAATTTTCAGACATATACTCGTAAATATGTACGATATTCGATGTTTTTTTGTACTGGAAATTGATTCTAGAGAAATGATTTCAGAAATACTATGTTTTGATTTAGGAAGCAAGCAATGCATTAAAATCGTTCTTTAGCATACATATATTTAAAATTGTATGTGCCAGTATCATAATCGTAACTAGTCGGAATCATTTTGTGTCCTATATATTCACAAATAATACTTTGTTCGTCTTGTTATGTGTACATACACAGATGCAAAAAATGTAATGGATTAGACATAGGTTTTTTTTATGTACATGATTTACAATAAATTTGCTATTTAGGTGAGAAAAAAAATCAGCAAATTCACAATAATCCTGGCTGACGTGGCTTAAAACGTTAGAGATCTATTAAAATAATGCCTGCTGACATTTTTCACCTACTAACTATATAGTTTCAAGAAAGATCACGAAAATTTTACTCGCCAAAGTTAAACATCCTTATTATAAAAAAAATGTTCAAAACTTGTGCGCTAACATACCATGCATTGGGTCGGGCAATCGTCAACTCGACAGGCAGGGACGAGAGAAAATTTACGGTGAGCTTGTAAAGTCGCGGACATTTCATAAATGCATAAAATATTCGTTATTTTATGTTCAATGATTTTAATAAAAAACGAACTATTGTAATTTTTAATATTTTTTTTATATGCATTTTGTATTGTACACTATGAACTACGAATATAGTATAATGGAATTGCGATAGATGAAAAATATTCATATATGGAACACAGAAATCAAAACTTAATTTGCAACCGATTCAATTCTTGATTAATTAAGTTTAAATCTGAATTACAGTTGCCTGTTGGTGCTGGTAAAGGTTGGCCTGTTTCGCAAGGTCTGCGATTATCCTATTAACATATTAGTTTTATACAATTCAAAGTATTTGATTCGAATTTCCAGACAATAATCATCAATACAATTAACAATCAATACAATTAACGCATTTTATTCCCAAATATATTTAACATTGACCTATTTACCTAATTCGATTTTGCATTTAATTTCCATTTTTATTGGGTAACTGTCGCTTTAGATAGAATAAAAACGAATACATTTAGTTCTTATTTAGATTCCTGTCAATGTTATTTATAGGAGAAATTGTTACAATGTGACGTGAGGTTAATTATAGTTTTCAATAACAAGAAAGAACCTTTCTTGAACTAGGCTTTTATGACAATGTAGGGCGAAATGTCAGTAAATATTTATTTTTGGACGTGGTAACATTGAAACTTTATTTGTGGTCAGTGCAACATACAATTGTGGTTTGGTTCGATAGATGTGGAAGGAATAAAGTCATGAATTTAGGCTATTTCTCTTGTAACCAATGTATTTCATAAATAACTTCGTAATTTTTCAAATCATATTCATTCCTTTTCAAGATTTGATAATCATTCCACGATCTGTCTATAGTCTGGCATAACAAATATTTGATAGTCTTGTGGAAGAAACATTAAATATTTTTAAATTACAAAAAATAATATTAGTTTTAAATTATCGTCATATTATATAGAACAACCCTCTTTTATATATGCGTAAAGCTCTCAGTACGCATCCGTGCAGGGGCAACGAATGTAGGGCGGGTTATGACGCAGTCCGATTAAACCCTCGTTGTATTCCATTTCGCCGCCTAACTATAGACTTACGGGTATACTCTCGCAGAATCACGAAACTGACTGCGACGACCTCCTAAAGTATGTCATTTTCTAATAACAACAAATATCAAACGCGGAATACGGCCATATGGCTTGGCTAAGGGAAACTTCAGAGTATGCCTTCCAAAGACCAACGGGCAAGGCGAGACCAAACTGCGAATTTACGTATCAGGCCTTCGACAGCAAAGTGTCTAAGTTACGCCACCCAACTTTGACGGGACGCTAACCTTAGAGGACATAATTTGATTATAATTTACCTACCTATGTAAAACATTTTATGTATGTAAAACATTTATAGTTTTTCAAAGATATTTCATTATGAGATTGATATGTAGGTACATATACAAGTACATACATACTTTCTTAAAGAACGTCAACTGTTTATTTAAAAATTATTAATTTTATTTTATTTGCGGTTTCCTTTTCGTAGATATACAATACTAGGACTTTTGTTCGCGATTTTGCTTTAATCGTGTCTTTAAATGCACTATGAAAATTTCACCTGTAATGTTTACAGAGAATAGCACACACATATCCCCTACCTATCTATGTATAAAGAAGTTGCCATTTTTATGAAGGCGCCATTTGAAATGGCATTTTGTTGCCGTTCCTAGTTGTCAGTGTTTGGCTGAAGTGTGTTCTCAACAATCACCTCGTGCCTTTTTATGTAAATATTCGTGTTGTGCTCATAAACTTAGTAACCACGTTGGAAAGATTGATTTCTTTCAGTTTACTTCTTCGGATTTGTTTACAAGTCATATTTTAAACTGCACGAATTGTCCCCTTTACAAAATGAAAATGCTCTCTTTGTTAGCTGCATTTAAATAATACTGTGATAATGAATAAATAATAGTGAATAAATAATAGATAACTTAGTAAGACACAATATAGCAGTATCAACATAAACAAGTAGTCATTACCTACTTTTTAAATACATTAACCATTTGTGGTGCTCCCACTATTATTTTAATTC
This sequence comes from Mimoniades nurscia nurscia, assembly GCA_018246595.1. NCBI lineage: Eukaryota > Metazoa > Arthropoda > Insecta > Lepidoptera > Hesperiidae > Mimoniades > Mimoniades nurscia. The sequence continues at coordinate 12,853 of DWFO01001253.1, read as the reverse complement.
TATGAGGGATCCGAAAGTAATAAGAAGTAAAATGATAAGACTTTCGCATTATTGTGATAATAGACAAATAGTTCTGGTTTTACGATAAAAGAATGATATTGGCATGGTTTAAAGCAAGCTGGTTTTGATGAGCGGTATGGATAAATGATCAACGCTAGTCGATCCTTCGCAACTTCTCTTTCCAAAATTCTTCTGATGTAAGTAGATGTTATTCCCAATGTTACCAGCCCACGCTAACTGAAAACTGAATACAAATTTGCACCCACAGATTACCTCATGGCCGATGCTAGGACCCCGCTCGTTTTAGACTACGCGTCCTTCAGGTGTCTGTTGCAAAATAGTCTTGTAAGTAAAGTATCAAGCAAAAACTCTGCACCTAGCCACATATTGATATTTCATTGTCTTTTTATTTTTTATTAAAATTTTAGCAATATAGCCTAATTTGTTTGTTAAATATCACAGCACATGTAAGTATTTACCTAATATGATTGTTTCCAATATCAATAGAATAATGAATTGTACAAACATGGAAAATATCTAATGACGCAATTTCAATTAAACGCACTGAATTAGATAGAATTTTAAAATGTCGTCGCTGTTGCATATTTTAAAGCGGTGGAACTGAGCATTCTGTGCCTTCCTGTATTTTGCGGTAGCCTATGATATTATTCATACTTTTTTTAGGCGCGACCGGATGTCCAGCCGTCGCGTTACGTAGCCACGCCAATCGGTAGGCAACTGTTCAAAGATATCGCGAACGTATGTTGTGTGCGTTATTTCGCATGGCCTTGATCCCCACGCAGCGCTCACGTCTTTGCGCGTGTAGTATAAGACCATCTCCATACACAGCGGTACGTAGATAGCATCTCGTGTTTGCTTTCAGTAATTTCAGCGTAAAAGCCTACGATTATAAATAGCGCCTAGTCGCTTAAACGCACTCTCTAGTACCTTCAATGCTAGTTAATTTTATTACGGATTTATATATCAAATGTTGTATTAAAGCATTAAATAAATTATGAAATCGAAGTAAGTACTGACATATTAAATGAAAATTCATTGATGGTAGTACTATTTTTAAATTCGCTACAGAAACTTATTGGGATACTATATTTCTTAGTATTTTACGAGAAATTTAGTTTAAACAGGTATTTAGTCATAAACTTTACAGTCATCAGTATAGCAGTTCTGACGAAATTTAATTATTAAACCTATTTATGGAAACTTCAGCCTAGTGTAGGAGCAAATCGCTCAACGTGATGATATATGACATCTCTTTATACCTACATATAGCATACACATATTGCGATTCAATATTAACTATTCACAAAATCGCAACTTCAATTTTGTACGGTATTATGGACTGACTCAAAAAATACACACAGGTGCAATAATCTGTGTCGGTGTAAGGCGTATGATTTTTTTTACAAATTATACAATTATACATAATAGGTTTGTCTAGGGACATTTAAGTTATTCGCAGTTGGTAATGTCACTTTTAATATTGACAGAGTGGATTTTAAATACAAATTCAAATCCTGATGTGATATTGCCAGTTCATATGCCAGTTATCCACGACTTCTTTTACGTGGAAACACAAATAATTCCTATTTTTTTTACTTCTAGAACATTCTAAGTACATAGTATCCTGTTGTAGGTCAGACTCTATTTCCGTATCAAATCTCGATAAAAATTTGTCAAAGATTGACTACGTAGAAACGCTTGGCTACACTCCTGCCAACTTTTTCAGGGATTACAGGCATGACGTTACAACGATTTGCAAAAATCATTAAATTTGTCCAGGATAGAAGAAGTGAACGTTACTTTCCAGCTCACAAACTATCTTCATGCAATTATTTCCATTCCTGCGTGAGAGTAAAACACATCAACAAACCTAATTTTGTTATATTAATAGAGAGGAAATAAAAAAATAACAAGAGAACGTTTGAATGTCACGGCTCAATTTGTTCCAAACGCTAAAATTCCATCATATTTCTGTGTGAATGTGGACTTATAATAATATTAGTGCCGACTACCACATGCAAACTGCAATCATCTACGAAGATTAAAGCCGTGATCACACAGTTTAAACTCTATAGTCCACAGTTTGTGTTCCCTTCCTCTCAAGCGAAGACGAGTATACGTTTCAGTACGGACTAAAATGTGTATTTCTTTACTTATTCTCGTATGTACCTACCTGTTTATAAAAATACACATACCTATTGCAATACTTTTGTAGATTAATGAATAAAATTGTATTGAATTGGGACGGAAATATGTTATACAAAAATGTTCATTTCAATATATAGCTTTATTAACCTTAATAAAGATGGCGGTAGGTAATTAGAATAGTTTCGTGTTAATTTTAAAGTATGCTCATCTGTATTATTATATCTTTGTATAAATGTTAACATCAATGTTGCAAACTGTGACATGATACGTAAATGACGATGAATTAAAATGTTTTATCTATTTAAAAATGTCTATTAAAAAATATCTATTTAAAAATGTGTGTATTAAACTCTATTGATGTGTACATACATATTCTTACGCTCCATATGTCCACTCCCTTAAAACGTTGCGAACGCTAGAGCCACTATTGTATGGCGAAGGTCATCCATAGATATACTAACCAGTTTTACATATACAAACCTATTTCTCTGCCACAACGCTTATTTCCGTATGTATGTAATATTGCAATATAATTTTATGTTTTACACAGTTATTCTAAACAATACCTATAAACAATATAAATTTTATATATTGCTGTTCTGCATGTGTCCCAAAAGTCCCAAAACCGTTAAGTTTATAACATTGTAAAGTTAATATTTTGCTTCATTTTGTATAACTAAGAATTAATAATAATTTGTACAAAAGACACCAGTTTTGTAGGTGATATAAGAACTAGAATTAGGTACCTACTGATGAACAGAAAAAATGAGACACTGTAATGTAATGAATACTAATTGCAAAAGTATTTGCATAAAATTGGTCTAGCCGCCTTTATTGTCGATTCGTGTAATCTTTATTATAATTAAAAATATGCAAGGCATTGAACAGAAGTTAGATACATAAGGCCACTAGAAATTCGTACGGTCAAAAATTAAAAATAGAACGTTCCGCGTTCGCGGCCTTTCTGAAACGGGCATGATAGAAGAGGAGTGGGGGGACGCAGACGGCCCGATGACATCACATCGAGTTGCAGTGCGGTGCGACAGCCAACTCTTGCGCAATCACGCGCCCTTGATCTTGACTGCGTCGCGGCCGCACGCGTGTGCGCACTCTACATTTAAATAGTATACTCGCGACTATATTTATCTTCTCGCATGGAGGCGCGAAACGGTAATTTGTACAATATGATACAAAACATGAAAGTACCTCTTCGTAGTGATCGTTTTTGAGTGCATAATATTACTATCTCGTCAGATACGGTATTGATTGTGTCGAGCTGCACATATTATTGGATAACAGACGTTCTTTTTCTATTCTCGTTTCTTCCTGGTTATAAAAAATTGTTTATTAACAATTATAGACATAGTATCTATATGACATTAAAATGCTGGTAGATTAATTCGTTACGGCAACACAATTCTTTATAACCCAAGCATAGGAGGATAAATGATGCAAATTGTTTTGCATTTTGATGTTCACAGGATATTGAAGTTACGAAGGCCGTCGGGTGACATTGTGCACTGATAAACGTCAGCGAGTGATCTAATACAGCTATGTAATATTGTTATGCCGTTTAACATTTTACTTACCGCGATACCTACTGTATGTGATAATGAATCCTTATTCGTTAGTCGTGCAGGAAATAGGTCTACACTGATAAGCATTAACTTAGTACGTGAGGTATTATTTATTGCTCAGTCTAAGCAATATATGTATAAAAATAATTATCACGGTCTAGGTTCGTGGTTATAATTCGCCTTAAATATTTTTTTTTTACATACATACAAATCCTATATATGTAGATGTAGCGTTTTCATATCTACCTATCTGCTCTGACTAACGCAAGGGTAACATTAATTTCACTGGAGTTAAAATTGTTGAACAGCACTCGTTCAGAACTCGGTACGTTTCCAACGTTTTGTATGCTTCATAACACAAGTTATGCTAATTATTCTTATTCAAATATTTTTAGCTTATTGTAAATTTTCAAATAGAAGACGATCGACATTGGACCGCACAAAAAGTAAAAGTTCTTATTTTGTTTAGTCAAACATAAAGTATTCGATGGTTCTGGCTAATGTACTGCTTTGTTAAACTATGAGATGCAGGTCATTTGCACCGCACGTATGACAGAAGCAATCAATGCGGTAGAGCCTCCTATCCAATTTAAAAACCAAAACAGTAACGAACCAGCTAGGAGTGGGTAATCAAAAACTATTACCAGAAGTTTCAAATGTGAATATTGCAACTTTCAGCGGCGGGAGCTAGCTCAGACATGGGAAGTGAGCACTATTGCCTGAGGTGGAACAATCATCAGAGCAACCTGCTGGGAGTATTCAGCCAGTTGCTTCACGACGAAAGCTTGGTCGACGTCACGCTCGCCTGTTCTGAAGGCGCCTCCATAAGGGCTCATAAGGTCAATATTATTTCACACATTTTTAAAATAAAAAGAAACGGTCCAGTACATAGTGTATTATTAAGTTGTATATTATTTGTGCATGAAATAATACACAATAAGCGAACGGTCTCAATGGAACTTAAATAAATTCGCAACCTTTCATTGTAACTTTGCTCTTGTTTCGAGGTATTTTCTAATAATGTGTCGTATTACGTCGTTTAATACATTTATATGTATCATTATTGAATAATAAGAAATGTATTTTAATGTTATATAATTTATTAATTATATAAAATACATCACATCCAGTAAGATAATCCGATCAGTATCAGGTTTTTTTCATTAATTCACATTTCTCACATGGTCAGGTTATATTCAGTATCAATATAGATACTGAAGATAATCTGACCATGTGACAAACGTGTATTATGAAAAAAATATTTGTACATTGCGTTTATATATGAGGTAGTATTTGTACCACAGTGATCTGGTTTGAAGGGCAAAAAACCTTCCAGTCCTGAAGATCTCTATCACTGAACATAATAAAGAGAGCGCTACAAATAACGATAGAAAAATCTAGAAGTTTTATAATCTGTTACCATGATAGGTATAATGTGTGATAATTGATTGTCTCAAACAACTGTTAGGGATAACATGGTATGAACCTCGAGCCAGTGATCGTTTTCCGCTTCTCTTATTCCCTTTTTCATCCAATGTCCTGTTAATTTCTGGGATTCTTCCTGTCTAAATGGTGACTACGCCGTCGACCAGTATCCAAGTAGTCCATTGGGTCGGGAAGTATATATTTTTTCGACCCTTTTTATCGTTCCACTGCTGGAACATGGGTCTCCTCTCACAATGGGAAGGTTATGGCCATAGTCTGCCATGCTAGCCAACTGCGGGTTGGCAGACGCGAGAAGTCCATGGCTCCATTGAATTAAATAAACAAGTAAAGATCGATCACCTGAAAAAGCATATGAATTCTCTACAAGTAAACGAGAACACTGATTACACTTGTATGATAGTTACATTTTTTTGGAACACCGAATATGCGTACAGTAGGTACCGTGCATCGAGTAAAGCTATAGCTGTGTGCCGCGTCGCTAGCATTTTATTCTGAACTTCCAACGTCCTTGAAATGGTTAGCGACTGAAGTAGCATGTGTGTAGTCTCCGAGTTTAATACCAGCGTAACTGAAACGCCGGGTATTTTCAACGTAGCGACCCTATTGGCCGCTATCCAGGAAACCCAACGGCAACCTTGAAAAGTGCGAACCCATCGACAAATAATGCATAACAATAAAAACCCAAAATCTCTCATGAAATCATACCTAATAATTCGTACCAACGAGCACGAATTAAAATAATTAAGTTACAGTAGACTGTTGTTGAAGTGAAACAAAATTAGTTCAAATTCAAATATTTAGTCTAGCTAATTCAAAAGTGCAACATGCAATTCAAAATATTAAACGTAGGTATTAATTTTCCATAATGCTCCTGAGTTCTTAATGATAACGAGATTTGTCAATTCCAATTCCAGGTAGTACTGTCTGCGTGCTCATCTTACTTCCGATCACTGTTCGTAGACCATCCGTCGCGTCACCCTATCGTAATCCTCAAAGACGTGGGCTTGGAGGAACTGCGAACACTAGTGGACTTCATGTACAAAGGCGAAGTCAACGTCCAATACTGTCAACTTCCCGCTCTCCTTAAAACTGCTGAGAGCCTACAGGTATACTTTTCATGATTTTGATTTTTATGATCGAGTGGTCCTAATACTGGGTCGAATACTGTTGAATTTTTCTAATTAGAATTTCTAGTTAAAATTTCTAGCAGTGGCTGGATTTGAGAATAAGGGGAATTAATTTATGGGAATAAGCTTACCACATATTCCATGTGTTCATTGTACATGTGCAATGTGAGATTGTACTACACTCCTTTGCCTATCTCTTCGACGATTACAAGCCTGATGTTACGTTTATATAAAATACATATGTCCAAAATCAAGTCTTTAAAGAATAATTAAGAACATTTAATTTAACAGACACATTATTCGGGATTCTTCAAATGTAATTTTAGCATTAGCAAAATAATAATTACATTTTGAACTTCATTTAAGGTTAAAGGATTAGCTGAAATGACGACGTTAAGTGCAGCCGGTATTGACACGAGAAACGTCCCGGAACCGATGGAGGAGTGCCAACCACAAGATTTAAGGGAGTGCTTAGATTCGCAAGACAGGCTCGAAGAAAGAGACAGCCGTGACAAAGACGAACGACGTGAAATTAAAGACGCGAGCGAAACGCGGGACAGAGAAAGCAAGGATAATCAAACTAGAGAACACAGAGAACCTCGTGAACCCAGAGATTTACGAGAACATAGAGACAGGGATAGAGAACAAAGAGACTTAAGAGAACCCCGAGACCTGCGAGACGTCAGAGACAGTAGGGAGCTAAGAGATTTAAGAGAGTCTCGTGAAATCAGGGAGCAAAGAGAATCTAGAGATAATAGAGAACCTCGTGATCTGCGAGAAATTCCGAGAGACTTGCGAGATGTTCGTGAGCCTCGAGACCCGAGAGAGGTTTCAGAAGCTTCCCCACCACGAATATCCTCTCTACTTACAGTGCGCCGATTTCGAACAGAAACCTCGATTGAGGTACCAACGCCCACGCATCCTCCTATACCAAAAGATGAACCTCCTGACGAACCTATACACCCGTCCTCACCCGAAGATGACACAGTTTCCATTAGATCCAACGGAGCAAATGAGAATATCGGTATGTGTCATTACATTTTACGTAAACATAAGACAGTTTAGTTGAAGTCAATTATTACCAAATAAAAATCCCCGATACGCGGGTGTAGATGTGTGAATCTTTGTTTTATTTTTAGCTTACGATACAATAAATTCAATTTCTGCCTTCTCAAACAAGCATTTTCTATAAACAAAATTATAAAGCAATTTAGATAAAGATTCACAAACAAGCCGTCGCATAAAATTTTACTAAAGTTAACATTTTATTATCCATTGCAAGATTTGAAAGCAATACCAAGGGAAACTTTTGTTTGATTAAGAAAGGATAAAAAAATGGCTAATAGTAATAATTCCCATAATAATCATAATCAGCCTGTTTCCATCCACTATTGCACATGCAGATTGAGATACGCATAGCACAGCTTTTCGCATCGCTTCACGGTCGCTCGTCAGCCAGAGCATTTGGAAGTTTTTAAGAAGGCTGCACTATACCGCGATAAGCTGGTAACCAGAGTAACATAATCAATCCATTATGGTGATTATGGAAAATAGAGGCAAGGCAAGGACATCTCTGTATAAAAAAAGTATCCGCGAGGATAGAATTAAATGAGGGTGGCGCTACTGTCGCATGAAGCTAAATTTTAAAGAAAGCAATTTAAGGTAGCAGTTAGGGCTTAATATACTGCAGTATGATTGTTGTTGTTATTTTGTATACTTTGTTGTTGTATATTTGTTGTTGATTACTGTATTCAAGAAAAATGTTAATTTTTTCAACTCAACACACTTCACTCCGCCTATAACTGCTAAATCCAAATGTAACTTGCCTTGCCTGTGAGAGCCATTCTCGTGAATTTATGAACTATTATTTAATGCTTAAAGCTGGACACCTTTTCAACTTTTCATTCATGTAAGATGGTTCTCCTTTTCTCTACCCTCTATAATAGCGGGTAAACAGTTGACATAATTTTACTTACATATTATATGGTATAGAAATTTATCTCCCTAAAGTTATGACACATTATAATCACAAATTAAAAATACAAATTAAACCTGAAAAAGTAAGATAAATCTTCTCTATTTAGGTAGATAAAAGTCAATAACTTTTATTTCAATAAATTACTCTTCTTTAAATAATTTTATTTGGCAGAGAAAAAAGATGCCAAGGCATGATACATTTATTATAAAAAAAGTGAAAGTAATGTCAATTTGTAATTTTGTAAACAGCCATAGATAAAACACTACCTATTAGTAAAAGGGGAGAATATCAAATTTGAGAATAAAAATAGTAGTCTCGAAAAATGTTTTATATAACATTATCTTACCTTTTGACTCAGTATCCGAGAATGCTTTTAAAATGTTTAAAATATTTGTTCGGAAATTCAATAGGGCTAAAATATGATATAAAATCATTTACAATGTACGTTAATAACTGTATGTTGTTAGTAATGTGAAAATAAGTCATGAATATGTTATAACATTATTCCAGGGATCAACATGACAATAAACAGTCATGGTGTGCTTGGCGCTCGATACTCACCGGTGGAGAGACTGGGTGTCCTCAACCCGCTGCCGCATCCTGTGCTTTCTCATCCATCTCTCGCGAGCCCGAGAAACGAACCCATTGCCGGTCCATCTGGACTACCGCCCGTGCAACAAGTACCACTAGTAAGCGACGATAATAAATTACGTATAAGTAATCGCAATAAGTGCCTTCAAATGTCTTTGAAACTCACGCAACAATTGCTTTTATATCGTATCTGTTTTGTAAGGAAATTCTGATAATGCTTGTTTTACTATTATTTCTAATTTGTGAACCGAAGTAATAGTTAAATTAATGAAATTGATTCTAGTCGTGAAACCAGTGTTGCCATACAGTGCACAAATTTTATGTGCCATATTCAAGGGGAATTATTACTTTCAGGGAGGTCATAACTTTGTTGGCTAAACAACATAAATGTCATTGATACTGATTAACATTTAATAAATTGCTGATGAATTGAATTGCGAAAAGATATTTATTTCTAAAATAAGAAATGCCAATTTGATCCATAAGCTTCTATATCTGGGCACATACCTGAGAAATCAGACAGAACTAATGTAATATCTGAGAAAAGTTAGAGATGTGTTAAGTTTATAAGTTTGGATTAACTACTTGTGAACTAGCATTTATTGGTTTGCCACAGTTCTCATGGTTAATTTATTATATTTGAATGGTTATTCCATGACATTAAAAGGTTATTTTATTATATTTAGAAGTTATTTAAAAATTAATGGCTCCTACATGGTCAAATTCTAAGACAGTACGGGAAGCTCATGTGAGAGTGAGTTTGTGACATATTTTCTTAAATGATAGATGAATAGTGAATGACAGATGAATAGTGTTCTATATGCTATTAATTAAATATGTTTAGGTACATGTAGCACTGACTAGATCAGCTCTGACCTGACCCAGGATTTAAACCCAGGAGCTTTCATTTCACAGTTGAACTTACAACCATTAGATGAAAAAAACAGGCAACCAGTTTTATTTTTATGGTGTAACTTTAAGTATTGGTATATCGATTTTGTAAGAAAGGTCCATCAAACTTATTATTTTTATTAAATCTTACAGTCTTTGAAGAAAGAAATAGATTGGGACCGTAGCAATGAAGACAAAGGTGGTGAAACATCAACTGAATACCGAATGCCGCATGAGTCTGTACGTATCGAATTTATATATTTACTGTGGCTATGGTAGATTTGTATGTGATGTATAAAATTCTTTATGTTGTACATTGCTATTCATAATTAAGTAATCACGATATATCAATATAAACTCGATATAAAATCTAATAGACCATAGTAGTGATACTGTTGTCTTGCAATTGAAACTTTAATTAATATTTCTAAAATTAACTCTCAATCTTAAAAAATCGATTCAAGAATATTGTGATTATTTTATTATGTGTTTAATGCATGCTGTGTGTCTTAACTATCAGTATTTGATGTGCTATTATAAACAGGATTACATACAACTTTTATTTGGCCAGGCATTTGTGCTAAAATATAACAAAACAAAAGTTCTTCACAGTAAACTTTGAAATTGAACGGCATATGACTTGCCTCAGACATATATGATGATTAAATTTTCTTGTGTGTAAGAAAAATATGGCCTTCAATATCTTTTATTTATTTCGAAGTAGATTAAATAAATAATAAATGATCTGAAGTATTGTTCTGTACGGCAGATAGAAAGTAAAAAGTTTTCTCTGATGAAGGACAAGAATTTAACATGAGTATACATTAGTTTGATAGCGACATTATTATATTTAATATTGAAATTATGTTATCCAGTGTAAAGAATTAACTACTCATAATATATCATGAGCAATTCTACCACATATATGTATTGTGAGGAGCCCCATGCTCAGCAGAGGGACATTTTCCATAAAGTTATTAAAAAAATGATTTAATGATATGTTCTCAAAGTACTGGTATATATCAGTTACATAAACTATTAAAGCTATTAAACTATTTGACTGCCTCGTTGGTCGTGTTTGTTGCAAGTGCGACTGCCGATCGGGAGGTCCCGGGCTCGATTCCCGGGTCGAACACTACAAAACTCACTAATTTAGATTTTAGATGGACGTAAACGTAACCGGTGAAATGTGGGAGTGTTCTGCATTCCTCTGCTTAACTCTTCGGGGATTATAGGCGTGAGGTTACGTTTTTTTGTTACGTTTTAACAAGGTCCAGTTTTACTACATGTGTCGAGTCGTATTGCTACACCTTACAAGGCTTTCCTCGCTGAGCACAGCCGACTTACAAATAAATTCGGGGTAAATTTTGTCCAATTCTTCGGATACATTCAGATGACGTGACCCATTCGAAGCTGTTTCAATTGTGTTGCCATTAAGCCGGTATCCACGGTTGTACAAGTGTCGTTAAGCCTGCAATTTGCCACGCTGGCCCATTGACGGTTTGCAGAGTTTACACGCCTTTAGAAAACTCTAAGGTGTGCAGGTTTCCTTAACCGTTACAGCAAGTTGTAATAACTTTTTAGGTACATCCGTTTCGGTTATGTATATAGGTAATGTATGTTTTAATATTACATGAAACCCGCTCTTTAAATTTTTTTAATATAATTCATTCCTAAGTAAAATTTATTATTACATTAATAGCTCTTTAAGGTCGAGTCGCATCGATCCATCGAGGTACGTCACAAACGTCATCAATATAAATAGAGTTTAAAAATATCTCAGTTTTTCCATCTATTAACGTCAATCTTACGTAGTGGCGTGGCATACGTCATAGACTAGTAACATACATACTGTCATGTCTTATAGGGTGGGCAGAGACAAAGGATCTTCACTTGTTACGTTCCTCACAAATATCTTTCGCCTCTTCTATGTTTATTTAAAGTATTACACAATATTTTGTAAAGGAACTTTTGGGCTGGCCTTCCTTAGGACTTATTTAGTAACTTCAGGAGACATTATACAAAGTATTGGTAGGTTTTAATTTCTTCTACTTTAATGTTGTCTGAAAGAGACTGCTAACTAAGCAATAAAGGCGGTCTTATAAACTTAAAACATTAAACAATTCTCGTATGCCTATATGTTTCTTACTTGTTTACAAATAAAAGATAAAACTAAATGTTTTTTTTTTATATTTTTATAGGTAACAGGCAGAGAGTCTACGTATTGGCTAGTAGTCACCATCACCGAGATGTATAAAACTTTTTACTAGAAAATGCTTATGCACTCTTATGATAAACAATAAAGAGTCGTAAAAAGTTTTACAGTCGATTGATGTCAATCTATGTACATAGATGGCGCTTTATTTATATATTCGCGCTAATGGCAGCTCGCGTGAAACGAACAGTTATAAGGGTATGTTTGAGTTCCCTAATTAGCTTGCGCGCTGTTTCAGGGCTTCATTTGTTTGTGTTGACCAAATGTTTTTGTACTTACCGCGCCATTTAAATGAACGTTTTTGTTTAATCATTCGCTAATTAAGTGAAAGCTCTCTAAGTAAGAAAATACAACGACCGAAAATTGGACACATACAGACTTATAGTAATTGCAGTCGTTATGCAATGTTATAATAATAACAAAATCATACTTATAATAAATTCGAAATTCCATATTTTCCTTGCAAAGTGCACCCAAATTAAGTAGGTAATATTTTTCATTTTAGAACAATAATAGCATGATAGCAGTAAAGTGCTAGTAAGAAATTAAGAGTAAACGATCGGTAGCAGTTGCGAGGAGAGAGAATTTTTGTCGTTTTGACTTTTAATCATCATCGAAAAGTTTTAACGTCAGTGGTTGGATACGGTTCTTCGATTAGAGGGGTTAAAGCCGGACTTAGGTACGAGTATGCTACGTTTACCTAGGGCGGGTCGGTAGAATTCGCACAGCTCAGAGAACATTATAATCATCAACCATCTTTATATTGACTGCCTCATTGGTCTTGTTGGTTGCAAGTGCGACTGCCGAACGGGAGGTCCTGGGTTCGATTCCCGTGTCGGGCACTACTAAATTTTCTAAT
>DWFO01001252.1:0-16416 GCA_018246595.1 Mimoniades nurscia nurscia | reverse complement strand
CACACACTCACACACACACACACACACACACACACACACACACACACACACACACACACACACACACACACACACACTCACACGGCATGCATATACTCGTAATACACATATGATACTCGGAACACATACAGCACATACACATACGGGACACACACGGGACACATACGCAGGGACACATACTTGTATTTGTTAATAGCCAAACATTCATTACAAGTTTAGTCTAATAGTGTACTACGTTTTGGCCATAAGATTATAAGAAAATATTGTATTATAATAATATTATCGAAAACTTAACCAAACATTGTAGGTTTCTTTTTTAAACGTCTTTTTATTCTTCAATAAGTATATATGTGTAGTTATGTGTAAGTTATCATTGTAAATACAGATAAAAGAAATGTATGTTACGCCAACAGCGTGGTTGGTTTAAAAGGATATGTTTATAAACCTAAAATGATATAATAACGAATAGATTTAACCCATCGAAGGGAAGCTTAGAAATTAAAAACATAACAAATTGTTATACTTATATAAATAGATTATACAGCTCGCAAGTAGGGAGGGAAATTTGTATAAAGGTGATGAAGTGGATAAGATTGCAAAGAGAAAGCTTTACCGTGGAATAAAGAGAGCGGTTACGAGAGCAGAAGAGATATTGAAAATGTTTCTATATAAGATTTTAATAGTTCTGCATTTAACGGACAATCCGGTGTAAATACTAGGTCATGTCAGTATCTCAATGTTGACGCCGATGTTGAAAACATATTTCGAATTATTAGACCATGTCGTTGTATGGCTATTGTTATTGTCGATAGATTCATACGTTGGAGTTATTCGCTCTCATTTACGGTGCTACCAGAACAACAGCACTATCAACAATTGGCAGAACATCACGCTTATATATGCGGAAGGGATGGACAGAGGAGTGTAGTACTCTCACGTTACGCCGGTCATTTTATACCCCTCATCGAATAGGGGGTGAATCCATTGCCATACCTAAATCCGGGCTACTACTGGGAATTTCAAATTAAAAACACCCAATAATACTTTGCGTAATCCAGAGATCGAACGCAGAGCCTCTTGTTCAGTCGTGTTTGCAACTACTAAACCAACCAGGCATTTAGCATTTCAAAGGGATGAGGCTATTTAAACTACCTCGTTTCCACACCAGATCAAAGCTAATAATACCAAATACTTGTACAAGATTCATTTTTAACTTACACGTATACTCAAACTATATACATATATCTCGAGATCATTGCACTCAAGTGGCGGGTAGAAATAATATTTATCTGAGGCAAGTTACAACAGATGATACATGGCGCCATTTTCAGATACGTTAGCTACGGAAATGAGCCACGAGTGTGTTGAAGGTGTTAGTGTATAGCAAGTTATTATGAATTTAGGAATTTAGAAATTAATATATGTATATTGAATTGCTTGAATATTATTAATTATTACATCTTTCATATTTGTGTAATGTGCGTGATATAAATATTTGTCTTGTATCTGGACGTAAAAGATATATAAGGACGAGTATATAAGGATATATGTAATTTATCAGCAGCTTGGTTACCAAAACACAGGCTCTCTTCGACCCAACTTTGACATCAGATGGCCGTCTATGGAGATGTCCTAAGATATTAAATTTTAATTTCCAATTTAATCTAGGTAAACACTGAATATGAAAATGTAGAAGATTGCGAAAATTGTGTCCTGAACAAAAATTAAAGGTACTATAATACACATGAGGGTAGACAAAATTTGATATTAGGCCGAAAGTAGTTTTTGGAGATACAGGTAAATACTTTTGGCATAAATAGAAAAATGTAGTCGAAATATAAATCGGGAACTGCCCCACAACAAACTGTTTCATGAGGGATGTTTATCGCAGTACGAAGCATGTTCCAGATTGGAACAATTCTAATAAATAATCATAATTGTATTACTTTTATTCTGTTCCAAGTAAGAATTCCTTATACACTGAATACCAAGAAAAGGGCCATTAAGAAGTCGTTATAACGCTGCTATGAATCAATAAATTAAGTTTTTCGTAGAGTAGCTTTTAAAATTATATTGCATCGGTGTATATTCAATAATATCCTAGCTATATAATGGCCTAAATAGTATCTACTATATAAGAGATTTAATAAAAATATGCACGAAATTTCTATATATGTGTTGCAATGTTATAATAAAAACAAACACTAAATGCGCGACGTACCTAATGATGCGTACCATAGAATTTTAAATCTGTAATATTAAAAACATGTCTCATAAATATAAACAGAACCTTATAATAGGATACAATTCCATTCATCATGAGTCTCTCGGCCATCTGAAGAAAAGGGTTTCAAATTGTTTCTCAATGTTAATAAATTTAAAACAGATAAACCTGTACATCTCGAGCTCGCGGCTTGAAAAACGACTATCGTGAGTATAGAATCCAGACGAAAAAAGTAGTCGTGCAACATTTCACAAGGCACATCGGCCTGCTGCACTCGCATTGTGTGCCTTAACAATATCCACGGCCCATAGAACGCCACTACACAATAAATAAAACAGGTCGTCTACGTCATTTCTATTGCTCAAAGCCAATATGCAAACAAACTTAATCGCCTATCGATAGAAATTCACACTGACTAATGCCCACGCTGACTAATACTCACACCGACTAACAAGTGACTGTTAGCTTCGTATTCCATTTGCATATTGTGTACTGAACTTTTCCACTAATCCTTTAATTATCTCAGTGCATATTGTTATTATTTTAATCAAAACAACTTACGTTCATATGTGTGTAAGTAATTTTGATCAGTGTATTAATGGTTATGTATCTTTGTTGGTGTAATACGTGAATAGTGTTAATAATTTCCAATTAGTGATGTTAGACGATTAGCAAGGCTGGTCTTTTTCCGTAAAAATTGGTTTTTCAAAAAACGCCAATTAAGAAAAAAAAAACATTCAGCGTAATAATTATGCTCATTTTAAAATGCTCAATTTAAAAAGAAAACAACAAGCTCAAATTATATGTCAAATTGTTATTCAAACTTCAATTGCCAAAATAGTTGCGCAAGCATCAGGTACTTATGTGTTTTGTTTACTCTGCACACAGACTCCGGACCGGATCGCTAGAAACACGACAAGCCCCGTGATCCTACAAGGAGGGGTCGCAAACAGGTTATGACCCCGACAAGTGACTTGCCCGAAGCTCTGAATGGACCACATGTAAAGACCTTTATAAACTTGATAGATATCCCCGAGTGCTCTACTTCACTACAGCATGCAGGGGGCGGAGCAGCTCACGTAGCGCCGGTCGCACTCGTCTTAGTCTTATATCTCAAACAAGGATAAAATTGAAAATATGTGGCAAAACAAAGCAGGCCGTGTTTTTAACATCTCGTTACATATTAAACAAGTAAAACTAACTTACAAAAAAAAGCTATTGACATGATTAAATTTTGAATAGAGAAAAATTCTCTTTATGATTTAAAATACGAAATTGTGTAACTTATTAAGCCTATAAAAGCTGAAGGATAATCAGTTGTATTAAATTGCAAATTTTCCCTCTGGATTGCAATAAATATTGCCGTCTGTATGCATGACCATAAAATTATTATAAGCGAGCAGTCGTTTTAATCTTGTATCGGGTATAACAATACCGCGATTTGTTTAGATACTTTTTTTCCACGCATAAGCAAACGAATATATTTCCACTATTACCACATAATACTCCATTGTTCTTCAGTTCGTTGATATTTCTCTAACATTTTCAACGCCTGGACGTATTTAAAATGTGTGTTATACACGTACCTAGTGAAACATGAGTAGTTATCATAAAAATATGTACATACGAATTTTACAGTTCGTAATTAAATGTGTCTGAATTAATGTGTTGTTCTTGAATGTGAGCGTAGGTATTTTATTTTGTATGTAAACATATATCGTGTTTGTTTTACTTTCAACATACTAACTTTTAACGTTGTGTTCGATATTTGTGGGCTCGATATAATTATGTACATTAATGTTAATAAATAATTTAAGTTTTTTTCAAATACTCCTCACAAATATTTGGAATTTGTCCGGGAAACCCCACAACTATCTTAATGAACATTGGTATTCCGAGATGAGCTGCGTGTAAAAATTCCATAGCGAACGACGAGGGTGTCATGTTTATCGTACACGGCCCAGTACGAGCTCACCCGCGCCATCTGCTGGCTATCAGAGAATCAATAAAAACAAACTAGTTTTATGAAAATAAACAAACGATCGAATCAAAAACGGGCAGATCTGTTAAATTTAAACAATATTTGAAATTACATGTTGCGTCCATGTTATCTGTTCAGTTCCACGTATGTTTTTTTATTTATATTATCATTTGTGAAAATAGAGCTTTACGTTTATTGTTACAGATTGTAATTATCACTATAGAGTTAAGTATGTATTTAACTAATATGTTTGTATATACATGTACATTAGTAGTACCTATATACATGATTACCATCTCTACCAAGTTGGGATGTAAACTTAACTGGTAAAACGTTGGAGTGTCCTACATTCCTCTGCCTATCTCTTCGGAGATTACAGTCGATTACACTCACGAATGAAGAGAGTGATTCATGTTAAAGAAACATTGTGGTCTGTAGGGATATAATTATTTGGCGCTTATTACTCCGTGCTTACCCCCCAACTGACCTGGCGTGATGGAATCATAATGATAAAAATAATAGAATATTCTTCAATATCGTGCGTTTCTTCTTTAAAACTTATCTTATTTAAAACTTTAATCATTCGTGTGTTGGATACAAGTTGCAACTCAGCATAAGAGAGAAGGCCATAGTCTGCCACGCTTGATGATATTTTTTTTATTAATACCTTGCTTTGTTAAACAAATAATGTGTTCGATGATTTAAAAATCCGTTGTTTCGAATCAGAACATTAATAACAGGTAAACGGTGCAGTCATTTGTTGAATATTATCACGTTATTTTATTTTAAGACTCTAGCAACGTAACAGTTTGGCGATTAATGATTAACTGACGTTTCCAAAATAATTAAAAATAACAGAAACCACGCAAAATCAACATATTCAAATGAACACGTGGAGTAAATGAAAATGCTGCCTACGTAGCTTAGAAATATCTTTAAATAATTCCCATCATCAACGACCGCTTTCAAATGTGTTATTAAATTTCTCAATCATTCCACTGTAATATGCTAACTTAAGCAAAAGTTGAATAACAGAAACTGTACAGGTTAATTCTTCTACAAAATTGTGTAAATATTGCATCACCATTTCCATAGATAATTACAAAGTGTTATATATTTTTTTTTAAAGCTTTAAAAAGCAAACGTCGTCTTGATTTAATATTACAAAATGGGCCGCTTGTAAAACTTCCTATAATTAAATACGTAGGCGTCGTGTAGAATGAATTCATTTTCTAAAATAAATGGTAATCTGACGAGGGCTGGCATTATAAACATTGTTTAGTCTCAGCGTCGTGTATACAAAAATGAAAATAAAAAGAGTCTAAAAATTGTAGAACCGGTCCCGGGCATCGTGGCTTGGAGATCGTCGGTGGAGTGACCTCAGTTGGCCTTGACAACGCTCACTCCGCCGCGCGCCTTGCCTGATTCAACCACTAATAACTTCAGTACAACATTATAATGCCGGAATGCCCTCGATGCATCTATGCGTTACTTTGCCACACGTACATACATTACTCGCACTCCGTTGATTTGTCGTACCCTCAAACCATGATTTATTGTAATTGTCTGAAGGATTAGGCACTTCAAATTCGTCTCCGAAACGTTTTTAACCGACATAACTTTTATACATATTAGGTACATATATTGTATAAGTTGCTTTATTTCGATCAAATTTGATTACGAAGCTAACTGTAGTTTGTCTATCTTTGTATAACTCCCCTACGCATTGTTACAGTGAATCAACAATGACTGCGTGATAATATCGGTACTTGATGTTTCAAAATGTACGGTCCACGGAGCTTAATTGTATGTGTAGTTGTGTATAATAGGAAATACGATAACTCACAATTTGTTAGAACAAACGTAGCTATTGACATAAGTGGCTTGCCAACATCATATCTGCCGGACAATGGGCATTCCAGTGCAGGCGGGCTGGCTTGGGGGTGGTGCGGGACCCAGCGGGGGGAGGGAGGGGGGGGGGCGGGGCGGCCGTGTCTCGTCCTATTATACTATATAGGTACACGATCATTCTCTTGTATCAACAAATTAAGATTGTCATTTCACATGTTATACCTTTTTTAATTATCGTGTCATAGTACAAGAAAGTTGCTTATTAAAAGCTCCAATTATCCATTTCTTAGTCTTTATCCAATCATCCATTCATTCGCTATCAATATGTATTTATTAACATGAATATTTCATTTATTTAAAAGTACTTTATTAATAATTACATAGCTATGCCATACGTATTATTTGAAAATTGCATAATGATAAATTGAAAAATTCTAAGTAGCTTTATTCGAATGCTTTTTAGCTTTACACAAATTGCTTAAATTACATATTTCTTAAAAGCATACATTTGATATAAATGTACATTTAATAATTCTCCTAAACATAATCCGTGTATGTTTAGGAGAATTATTAAATGAACATAAAAATTCTATGATGAATATTAATAGAATACATTATGAGTTTTTGATCGTAAAGTATCGACATGGTTATTACCTTATGGAATAACTTGTTCCGAGCGATAATGCTTACGTGAAGTTTGTTCAAAATGTCGGACCGGTTTCGGGGAGAAAATTGTTAACTGTATAGTTAATGATTTCACAAATATTACACAATATCATGTAAGTGATGTATTTAAATAAAGCAATTAAATGTAAATTACAAGTGATGGAATGAGGAGATTTTAATCTAACAATTTACTTTAAAGCAATATTGCAAAATAATATTTTAAAAGGTCTAAAAGGGTCAGTTCAGAGTTGCGACTAGTATCAAGTAGTAGTAGCAGCTTATCGGCTAGTAGACTTAGTCTAGATAAGTAGTCGGTAGTATTTGAGTTATTTTCTTGGTCAGTAATAAGATCTTAGTGAGTAGACATGACTAATTTGCAACACTTTTACAGTGTACTTACAAATACAGTTAGATTTCGGGTTGAGTAATATTGCACAGTAGGTACCTTAGCTTTACAAATTTGGTAAATTTCATTTAACCTATTTATTCTTCACTATTTTACCTAAGATTAGACTTAGAAACGTACAGAATTAATGATGACTTTAGTATTATAATTAGAATAAGTAGAATATTGTGACAAAAACGCTGTAACGAATAGATTCAAATTTAAATTCTTTATTCAGTCTAGGCATTATAGGTATATAATAGGTAAAAAAAAATTTGAAACCGCCTTGTAAGTGTAAATAGTACAATATAGTAATAGATACAATTGAGATATAAAAATACATAAAATTGAATGTGTGCTAAAAAATAACCTGAATAGATCGTAAATGCTATATCTAAATAGGCTGACAAGTGACAAAGAAACATTAAATTATATATAATAATATCACTGAGTTCATTACAATATGTTAAAATGTCAATGATACTGAAATACAAACTCGCGGGTCAATTTAGCCAGCCCCTTTCATGAAAGCTCGATATAATTGCCAACGGCCAACTGGGGTTGCAGATTGCAGATCCCTTTGATACACACGTCTACATATGCAGCAGTATTACGTCTAGACAGACAGGTACCGGATGTATTTATAGCTATATTACAAAATGAAATTTTCAGTGTAATCATATGAGAGACGCCTATGTTAATTAAATTAACAACTACTGCAATACTCTATCATTATGGATTTGATGATTGAAATTAGTGAGAAAAATGTTAATAAGAACATATAATAACACCATACACAAGTTATGGTTAGAAATTTTGTAACAGTGAAATTAAGTAATATTTCATAAATATTATTAATTTAAACGTAACATCACGCCTGCAATTCCCGTAAAGGTAAGCAGAGAAATGTAGAACACTCCCACGTTTCACCAGTTACGTTAATTGATTTTAATGTTATACAATATAGTTTATTTGATTTTTATATTAGTTTGTCATTGTATGTGGATTACATTAGGAAAATATTATCTATTCAATACAATAAAACTTTTAATAAAAAGAGCTTTAGTCTTAGTGAGAATAAAAAAAAGTTGTTATTATTTAATAACTTTTAAGAGCAAGTGCACTGGCAGATCGTGATATGTAATTTTCTGAACCAGTTAAAATGAGGCAGGATAGGTGGGAAGTGCAAGGTAATAGGTGAAAAGTTGGTGTACCACCTCTTCTGCCTACCCCTTGCAGAAAATACAGACACCGGGGAAACACAATTTTGTTTACTGTGTGTAAAATTTATGTACAAATATCACAGAAAGTTATATGATAAGAAACAGGAAAACTAAAACCTATTGCCACATTCATATTTCGAGTAACTGTTAATGCAGTAGGTACCTATTAAATGAATCTTTCAAATTTAGTTTTGCAATAAGGAAAATACTCGATGCTATATACAAAATGATGTCATTGCGAACAACATCGAAAGATTATGCAACGAAATGTAAATGGTTAGGTACATACATATTTAGCAAACAGTAGTACATGGATAATAAATTTTAAAAAAATGTTTTGGGATAAAATGGTTAGTTTTACTTATAAAAGAAGTTAAACGCGATTCATAAATAGAATACTAAGAAATAGAATTCGAATACCTATATCTTCTAGATATGAAGATGAAATTTCGTGATATTATAATATATTAATTGCTACGGTGTTACCGTCGATATTTCATAGGAATTTTAAAAACAGGTAACATAAACCTTTAAACGGTGAATAAAGCTTTCATTTTAATATACCTACAGTATGCCTTGCTTTCATGACCGCAGGAAAAAACTAAAGTCACAGCAATCACACGGGCAAGATGTGCTGCTCACTTCAGATCGTACGTGCTGCAGAATAATTTTCTTCTTAAGGGAATAGCTTTAAAGCGAGCAAATATTGTTGATATTTTCATCATTGTAACTGTTAACAGGTCAAAATGACCATTTGTTAACATGGTACGAACAATTTTATGTAAAATTGTGTATTGTTAAGAAAACAACTTGTATAATATGTACGCTAGCTCTAGTATTCACTGAATGGCTCACGGAATAGGCTCTACCAATATTTTGTAATCGTAAGCATATCCATTGGAGCCCGCCCGTGTTCGTACAAAATATCTGAAGTCCTCAGAGCATGGAAATACACATATGTAACATAATTTCACGTCCGTATTTCCTCGAAGGGGTAGACAGAGGAGTGTAGTACAAACCCTCGTTTCACCAGTTACCGTGGGGTAGGGGTAAGCGTGATAAATACGTTCGTTATAATTAAGTTTTCGTCCGACAATGTTCAAATCAAATTATTATTTATTTTAGATACAATCAACTTTGAAGTTGTTGTTGAAGCTGTGAAGCTTGTTTGTAATTAATATAATGAAAATTGATTTTTGTAAGCTTAGTTGAAAAAAGTAGTAAAGGAAGATGAAAACACGGTAAACTTGGATCCCTAGCTGTGTGGGCTATTGTCCCACAGCTGGGTAGGAATTATTCCATGATCCCCACATCCGGGGCATATTTTACCATTCTGCTCCAATATATACAAACTTAGGCGAAAAATACGAACATTTCATTTTGTAAATTGGAATTGAAAATCTATGGAATTAAGTTAAATAATGAAAGTTTTGAAGCTACGTCGTGAGTATTTATTACTGATCGTAGAATTATATGTATGTAATAATGCAGACTAGTGATTTAGTACAGGTTTTGCTCGCGAGGATCTATATTTCTTGGTTCGCATCGAGGAAAGACGTTATGACTGAAACTCAAAACTTTAGAGTAGCCCGTATGACATTATATTCGAAATAATATGTCGTTTATTCGAATAATCTGTATTTTTCAACGAGCGGAGTGTCTTGATACAGCAAATTGTTTTAAAAATAAAATGCTCGTGTATATTGTGTATATGTATCATGTATAAAAAAATAAAATGCTCATGTATTGTGTATATATATCATGAATAAAAAAATAAAGTGCTCATCTAGGTATTGTCCAAATTTCTCATTTCGTACGTTTTTAGTTAGGGGTTAAAATATAACCGAAAAAGGAGATCGACAATATTAAAATTAGAATAAATTGCCTTCCCTTCTGTTTAGTGTGGTCATGAATAAGGTACAAGCCGATCCTATACATTTGGATGAATCCGTGTGTTCGCATACTATGTGACAATATCTACTATTTGAAAGAATGGTATGATACCAGCATAAAGTAAAAAAATATACTTATATAATTAAAATTACTTTTTTGTGCTAGGAATCTCTAAGAAGTTCCTTGTTCCGTTCGCAAAAGTAGGTTTACTCACACCAGAGAAAATCCAATTCGCTGTGTCGTGCACACGCGCGCACACATAGACGCGTGACTTGAGGGAAAAATAAAATTTCTCGCTAAGTTTATAATGGGAAAACTTTGAGAACCACTTAATTATGTTAATGTTTGAAACAAAATTTTAGAAGAGACGTTTAAACATAGCAATGACTTGTTTTAATAATATTTATTTGAATTCAAACGAATAATTTCAGGCATGCAGAGTACAAGCCGTGTACAAAAAGAAAAGTAAAATTAGTTTAGTTCTAGTTGCTTTCTATTAAATTTATATTTTTGGTCAGACAGTCTAATTGATTTTTATGTGAATACTCTTGCTTAATATGTGAATACTAGGGAGACTTGTGAGCTCCGGCGTAAAGAATTGATTTTAAGGTAATGTAGGGTCACGTACTTTGGTGTGATATCGTTGTTTAAAGCCGCGAGTACATTTCACGTGGAACTAAGCTAATTTTAATGTTCAACAAAAAATTACTTTAGTATTTTGTATTTTTCTTTAACAGATTAAAACATAACATTTTGCAATACAGTTGTTAAAAATTTTGAGTATTAGAAACAACTTCGATCGTATCAACATTTTTATCAATTATTACTTAAATAATATGACATTAGCATTGGTATATGGCCTTACTTAATGGCCATGGATATTTTGCAAAGAAATGGTGGTAGTAGCAACATTGTTCATCTGAAATTTGACTGACCTTGACATCTGAGGGTTGGGTAGTTAATTGTCCATCCATTGCCATAGGACAAGATTTGATAGCATCTGAATTTACATACACTTCAGTTTTACCCTTAGTTTTTATTGTTACATTGCTGTTGAGATGTTTGTGATTGTACTCCAAAAGTTGAACAGTGTTCACCATCAGTTTTAATAAGCGATATGGACATTCAACGCTATGTTGGATCAGTTGCACAGTCAACCAGCTTGTAGAGTAAGATCTAAGATTACATTTGTAATATAGGCATCTAATGAAATAGTAGTAACACTCCTGTACCCATATTCGTCCATATTTTTTATTTAGATTCGTGCGTTTTCGTTTTGTTGTGTATGATCTCATTATGTTTTTTATTGTGACTAAAATTTTTAGCACAATTCTACTGCGAGATTAGAGAACATGGTAAGCTCTAAGTAGAGTTCCTGGTACCTGTCTAATTCTGGTGCTGTAATAAGAAGTCGTAAATATACTTTGTGTTGCAATAAACATAATATAGTACGGGATTCGATTTTGTGCAAAACTGTTGAAAATAATATAGAGGACACGTTTAGCGTCGGGTCGCAGCTCGTTGTGCAAAACGAATATATTATAGCGGAAAGATATAAATCAAAAACATTACCTCATTTTCATTTTAATGAAAATATTATTTCCTTCCAAGGAGGTATATCCAAACTTTACATCCGTCATTTTGCATGGGCCAACGGTCGAGTGGCGGTGGCAGGGGTGCAAGGGGGTCGGGAGGCGGGTGGAGCGGCGCCACCCCGCGGGCGCCCCCTGTCCCCCTCGCGGGATCGATACGTCATTTGAGCTGGTCGCCATGGAGACCGCGAACAGAGCGAGGCGGCGCCGCGACTTCAGGATGGTGGGTGCACGGGACTCCGCGGGCCCGCCGCGACTCTCGACCCGCGACTCTAAGAACCTGCTAATATCAGCCTAATTAAAAAATATAACTCTACAATTTCATTGGAGACAATTCATCTCTAGACTAAACGCGACAGATATCATTGCGAATTTTGTAAACCGTTATACATGCGTACATTTATTCCTCTGACTTTGTAAGAACGGTTAATATTTAGGACATTGACCTTTTATTCAATCTACTTCACAAATATTACGAGCTATGGCTTCGGATGATATTTGTTATACACTACCTACCGTTAGTATATACCTAGATATAACATAATTTATCCATTCTTTATTAAAAAAACATGAACTTTGATTGAACCATATGTCTCTAAATGCACATCAAACTTGACTACGAACGTCTATGCTCTTGGTAGAAATTCAGTTAGGTTACTGCGTCACCAAATTACTTATTGCCAAATTTATGCTCAAATGTAACATATTTATGCATCAATGTACTATTTTTATTCTTGTACCGCACTGCCAATTACCCTGATTGTGATTATCGAGATAGTTTTATGAGTGCTTCTGAGGGCATTTTGAAAAGTCGCATGGGCCCGCCCGCACAGTTGTTCAATAAGGCCCCGTGGAGTTTGGGTAGGTAATATTATTGCAAACATCTTGTAACATTCAGCGTTTAACACTAACAACACCTTTGGACACAACAAGATTTTTACGAGTAGGCACTTTTCGAATAATGACGGATTTATGTCGGAAAAAGAAAACTCCAATTCAATGTTGGATGTTCCGTGAAACTGTTTCATTTGGTGCGTATTTGGCTCGTTCTCTTTGCGTTCTAAAAGAATCTTTGTTTATTTCAATTCGGTGTCGGACTTGAAGTG
The DNA here is from genome assembly GCA_018246595.1 of Mimoniades nurscia nurscia. Classification (NCBI taxonomy): domain Eukaryota; kingdom Metazoa; phylum Arthropoda; class Insecta; order Lepidoptera; family Hesperiidae; genus Mimoniades; species Mimoniades nurscia. The sequence continues at coordinate 3,495 of DWFO01001252.1, read as the reverse complement.
GAAAATCTCCAATATGCACGTTATCACTCTCATGCTTAAAATGGTCAATGGAAGCCTAGCGGAGATAAAACAAAATTAAAAAAAGCCACGCGGCAATCTAGGTTTGATTCGATCAAATAAAGTTGTATGTGATTAATGGTGTTAATTGGAGGCAACAAAATGATAATGAAAATACAACCTGTATGCTCTTTTTGTTTTGGGACAAAATACGAAATGTACAGTATAAAGATTTTTACAGATTATAGGAGAGATGGGTAATAATGAGAAACGGTTACTAAGTAGTTCTGCATAGTCGAATAGCTGTAGCTCATATTCGTACGGATCGTTCTATTTATAAAGAGAATTGCAAATTGTTTCAACTGTTGTCCATGACAATTATCTATATTTGTTTTTTTTTTAAGTATAATTTTATTGTAATAGGATTCTTAATAGGCACTGGCCATACTAGCGCCATCTAGTTCGGATCTGTTGGATTCTATACATTTGTAGGATAGGTACATTTCCTTATTATGTTTCCAGTAACATGTATTTATGGACTAGTGGATTACCTACTTACTTATTAACAGCAATATAAGTTGAAATTAAAAAACTAGATGTTATAGGTAGAATAATTTCATAGTCAGTATTTAAAACAAAGTCTTTATTTGAACGAATATAGTTACTAATTTTAAATTTGATTCATTACATTTTCTATCTGAAAATAATATGTATATCAATATGTGCATCGATCATAAGAATTTCTAAATAGCACGTTCCGTATCAATATTCTAAAATACATGTTAATCATAATGTCACCGAATTCTAAAATTAATGTCAATAGTCAATACCTACACTATCAAATTAAAAATTTAGTTTCATTCGAAGGTTTTACAGTCATAACTTTCAGTAATTTTTAAGCTTAGGGGTTGATGAAAAGCAATATTTCAAATAAAATGACATTCCAAAAGTATTGTGCCAACATTACGTATGAGACCTGGTATGAGGCAACTTGTGGTAACGTTCCAAGCATACTTAATTTTATAGCCTCAGTCAAAGCAATGAACAGTGACGGACAAAGTCGTATAAATGGTATTTTATAAATAACTCTAAATATATTATAGATTAATTTTCCTTATTATGTCTTTATTATCCTATATTTTGTATACAGAACTTTGTAGTTAGCATGCATAACGTAATTAAGAAATAAAATGGAATCAAATGCGTGGTTTGTGTGATTAATTAGGTAAAAAAGAGTTTAATAAATAATTTACCAAAACCAAACCACTAATAATAATCTTTAGTAACAGAAACAATACGTACAATAACTAAGAAAGTCTTAACATTGTTTGATTCAATGTGTATTCATTTCTAAACGGTACGAAAACATACCCACTTATTACAGTACCTACAATACAACCTAGAAATATACAAACTTTCAAATACGTGTATTTGCTTATACAAACAAGAAAGTTAGCGAACAATATAAAAGTAATGGGATAGAGCGAGATGGGCGAGAGAAGGTGGAAAAGAGACAGCGTTATTCAAATTGAGGGTACATATTTCTACATAGGTAACAAATAGCATGTTGAGAAAACATGGATAAGCCATGCCCGAGTTATATCTGGTAATCACCAGCTGATGTTATTACAGAATTCTAAATAGAAAAATCAATTACACGTGGAAATTTTATTGAAAAATACATTTATTTTGTATAATAGATTTCATTGAGAAATTGATACGATTAGTATAGGCAATCAGTTAGATACCCATAACATTTAAAAGTAATGTTTCATAATGCCACAAAATAAAAAAAAAGTTGGAGCTGCGAGCTTGAATTCATTCTCTATGAACTGTTGTTTCATATGTATATTGTGGTTCTGAATTTTTATTGACAGTTTATTTCTTTCTTAGATCTTTAATAGATTTCCTCCGCATCAAAAGGCACTAGTACATATTATATTTCTTTGGGTACCTATAAATACACACATAGAGCAACAAACGTGTTCGTTCGTTTAATATAGTGGAATTAATCAGTTCTAAAATAAACTCAATACACTGTGCAATGCACAAAAGGTAACCAATGTTGTTGCGCAATATTTACGAACACGCAATCATATAAATGGTATTTCCATGTTATGATTATTGAATAAAAAGTAGAAAAGTTGAAGAGAGTTGCAGGAGCAACTTCAAGAACAGGTATTTTCACTGTTTGAATATGTAGGTTGTGCTTGTGCAGGTACTTCAATATTGTTTTCCGTTAATTGTATTTATAAATGCAATGTAATTTGTAATTTCATCTTCAAAGAGCAACAGAAAACATTATCTTCTTCTTTTCATTACGTGTGTAAACAGGTGGACTACGATGTGATACGTAAATATAAAACAACTTAGGTAGAATCACTGTTTACAAAGGTTACAGAATATAGTTACCCCTTCAAATGGATGGTCAGTGTCTTAAACCATCTTATTACTTAGACTAAGCCATCAATTTATTTTACGTATTCTAAGCTCTAAAATATATTTTATGTTACTCTTAAGTTTGAATGTATATATGTATGTAGCTATATATGCGTTACAGTATTTAGATCCAATACGTACAAGGTGTTAAATAAATCTAAAACGTGTGCATGTTGTTTGAAAGTGTCATGCCTTATAAGTTCTCTTTTACTGAAATTAACATTTTTATAGTTAAAATTAATAATTGCTGTTATACGTAATAGAGGAGTTTTGGGTTATATATTTGGCATTAATTTCTATTGAAAATTACCAATCTATCATTTTATATAACCAAGTTAATCTTCCCAATAAATTTACTTTTAATAAGATTGACATTGACATTGGGAAAGAGGAAGGAGGATTAATTACGAAATTAAATGGATTTCATTTTTTATAGGTTTCAACGAAAGCGTGGATCATCATAGTTCCGTAAAAAAACTTGTTTAAACAGTAACAATACGTATACAGCGAAGAAGTTACATGACAAGGTAAACACGGGAAATCTGGTAAACGTTCCAATTAGATAAATGTTAATAAAGTAGTAGCCTGCCATCTATTGTTACCTACCGAAAGTTCTACAACTGTAATGCAGAAAGTTGTTTCTTTACATTGAATTGTAGATGGCGTAGGTAATGTTGCATGTCATTTTTAAGAGCTACTTCCATACAATATTTTGAAAAATTGTTCTATGATAAGTATTTGAAAGTATCTGTTCTTTGCAAGAAATATCTTATTTTTGTAAAAATTCTTCTTCTTCGTCGAGTCGACAGCTGATCCTGAGTAATCAGCTTGTACGGAGAGATCCATCGGCTATTTTTTTTTTTTTTTTTTCGACCCTTTTATTGTTCCACTGCTGGAACATGGGTCTCCTCTCAGAACGAGAGGGGCAAGGCCATCGGCTATGTCTTAATTCTATTATAAATTACTGCAAATAGCACTTTAGTGCAGGGACCGTTTCGTTAACCCTCCAAAGGGTTTTTGATAGGGTTTTTGGAAAGGGTTGGTTTCAAAACCCACAAC
>DWFO01001251.1:0-16417 GCA_018246595.1 Mimoniades nurscia nurscia | reverse complement strand
CGCTAGCTATCAGCGACCGAGCTTTTAAAACAATGCACCCAACATTCTTCCTTTTGACCATAATAAGTTACCAAAGCTTATACCTGGCGTTATTCTTCATACAAATATCATTAGATATAAAATATCCTAGCAATATATGTATGTATACCTACATGGAAATATGATTTGAAATATTTTTTCAGCTTAATAATATTTTTCCTTTAGTATTTTACCAAGGTTGAGTAAATGGACGTTCACAGTTAAGTAAACGTCGAGTAAACTTGTTTGCTTAAACGAATAAATAAAAAAAGGATTTTCCGTTTACTTTAAGAATTTGCTATCATGTGAACAAACTAACGTGTTGTGTTTCCCGTGGAATTTCCAATTCAGATACGTTTTCGGCAATACCCAGGGGTTTTCAGAACACATCTGCCAAACTAATTGTGTGCAGAGGGCGTACGCGCCTCGCTACCTTCGTAACGTCTAATATATGTACATTCATATAAATACTCGTTTCTCTCATCGTTATGTTGCATATACACATATATCTATAAGTAGCCATTGAATCACCGGCGTAATTATAGAAGTGGGGGATTGGCTGCGATGCGGCGGTGTGGAAGAGAGATATACGCTGTTTATAACCCAGGTGTAAAAGGGAGGTGAGTTAACAAGAGGCTTGTTCGTTCGTTTGATCGACACCGCCGGAGAGCGGGCGAGGGAAGCTGTCTGAGGTGCATTCTTCTTGTAAAGCTCAACTATATATTCGGCCGTCCCGTAGGCCACTTCGTACAGTTATATACATAATATGTGAGTTTATTATGAGTTTTTGCTATTCAAAACGCGTATGCTCCACTTTTGTGTTACAGATATACGTATTACCAACGCTTCCTGTAAAGGTATTGCATATTAACAGAGGCTTGAAGAATAAGCTTACTTTACTTAAAATGTAAGTGGTTGATACGATTAAATAAACTAGGTAAATTACAGCTGTACATGTCGACTAGTTCACTACCTATTAAAGTTAAATTAGCTATTATTCGACAACGATGTTAATACAGATGTTCAACAATATAGTAGCTTAAACTATAGTCGTAGCGTGGCTGTTAATTTTAAACTCAATTTAACTATGAATGAATGAAACTAATTTTAAACTTAAGTTGAGGTTTTAAGTGAACAATTGTATTATGTTGAGAAGTGAAGCAACGTGATACACACACGTTCAAATATAGAATGAACATTGACTGCCTCGTTAGTTGTGTTGGTTGCAAGTGCGAATGCCGATCTGGAGGTCTTGGGTTCAATTTCCAGGTAGGGCAATACAAAATTTTTCTAATTTAGAAATTCTAGTAGTGGCTGGGAGTCTGGATTTGTGCTCGGTATATGGGAATATGCTCACCACCTATTCCATAGTGGGATGTAAACTTAACTGGTGAAACGTGCTAGTGTACTACAAGACATTCCTCTGCCTACCTCTTCGAGGATGACTGGCGCGATGTTACGTTTTATAGAATGAACATGAGCATTAACAACGCTTAATGGAAACTGAAATCATGAGCACACCTGTTTTGACGGAGCAATGTATATAGGATCGGCTCTCGTAGAAGACCCAGTCGAAGCCCGCCTCGACCGCGAGGCGCGCCAGCATGCCGTACTTGCTACGGTCGCGGTCGCTGGTGGTGAGGTCGACGGCGCGGCCCTCGTAGTGCAGCGACTTGTCCAGGTGCAGGTTCTCCTCGGCCCAGCCATCGATCACGCGCAGCCGCACGCCCGGCCACTGGTTCATCACACTGATCGCCAACGTGTTCAGTTTCTCTTTACACCGCTGAAATTTATTACAAATTCAATTTATTCATATATTATTAACATAATCGTACTCTCTAAAGATTATTACATTCATTTTATGTTATTACGTTTTAATCGATTTAATTATTTACTTGTCTTATCTGTATAAATTGTATTTATATATTGATTTGTATGTATATAACAAATAACCGTACATTTTATTACGTCGTAGCAGATATACCCCATTAAAGACTCTAGTTTATTAAATCTGATTAAACGTTAAATAAACCTTCTTTTACAGTTTGCTGTGTTTTTTTAAACAAAACTTGTTTAATTTTATATGTCAGTATTTGTAATACTTACATAATTCAATCATTGAGTAATTTATATCGGACATGGATTTTTGTATTTCTCTGTACGTAATGCCCAGTTTGAAGTAATTTTATATTGTAGTAATTTAAAATGTGACTTTTTCCTAAAGAATACTATTTATACAAACTGAAAATACTTATCATGAATTACTTCTGTTTGATGCAATCATTGTACAAATTTGAGGCAAACATTTACATTGCAATTTGCGGTGAGCAACAGTACGGACTCTAAGTGGCCGCGTTTTCCCTCAAGAACTTTAAGAATTTATTAGAAAAATACCAAGGATATTTTTAAGGGAAACACCAATAGATGTGCTAACAAATTAACAGACGCCGCCGCCGCTCGGCCGGCGCAGGATGTCGGACATTTGCCGTGAAAGAATAAATCAAATTAAAAAACGCCGCACAAAAGGCTCGACACGATTCTATTTGTGAAATAACTTGTGGAGCAAATAAAGGAAATGTCAAAATATTTATAAAGAATACGGACAATAGTGGTCGCGCCGCGTGACGCTTTGTGCCGCGATGTCATCTCAGTCTATGCAGATTTTATACAAACCATTTGAGATTGACGTAACGAATCGCAGGGATGGGCGTCCCGCTTGGAACACTGCGCTGTTTGTATTCAACACTGCAGATATTTGTAGCACCGTACCTAATTATTTCCACGAATGTCCAAACACTTAATAAAGAGTTGTAACGGCAAACATTCTTTGGCAGAATAAATTCTCATTATCCATGGTTCAAATACACAGTTCTTTATAAAGATTTTAAATGGTTCATGAATGCTATACGCAATGGCATATGTCTAGCTCTAGGTATAAGATATAAATACATTTTCAGTAAGATTATAAAGCGAGCTCCGTTAAATATAATGTTCGGTGAAGATAGCTGATCGATTAAAAAGAGAAACAAACGGAGAGCGCAGGCAGCGGGATGCTCGATGTTTGCTCCACGCAGACGTCTCAGCGCGCACTAAAACAATCGAATGCTAAATGTATACTCAAACACGACGTGCACTTTAACGTGGGAACACGGCGGTGGCGCAATTAGACTCTCACACCCATGTTGCCTGGAAATTTATCTTTTAATTTTTTAATATACTTGCTACATTCGGGAATGGCCTGTGTGTTACTGTTCCGATACTTTAACGTTAATATAGGTAAATTCGACACTTTTCTAATTATCGCGTAATATGGTATTGTCTGGGTTAGTCCATTTTGAATAAATATGTCGTTTTATATTAACGTCAATACATATATTATTTTGGAACATATTCTTTACGTCCGTCTGTATATATGTATATCTATAAGGAAGCTTTGCTGTACTAACTTCGGCCCTTCGTTAAAGACATTTATACAATAAATTTACAACCATTACGATATGCAGACGAAAACAAAAATATTGAGCCGACAGTATTTGCATATGGAACCAGCGTATCCATTGTACAGCAACGATGGTTTGATATTTATTGAGGTGCCATCAAATGAATATAATGTACTCGAGTGAGGTTGGAGCCGGCAAGAAGAGGCGACACGACAGCCGGGCGGGCCATTATAAATTCATTATGCATATTTTTAGTAAACAAGCTGTCGATCACAATGCACTAGCGCTGCGGGACGCCTCCCTCTGACACCTCAGCGTGTCCCGCCATCATGTACCTACACGTCCCAACGGTCGCGACATCGCCGACGAGCCATGCATCTACACCTCACAAACACCGGGCGTCCGATCGCACTTTTTGCAGCCTCCGCTAACCGGGTTTTTTGCGAATTATCCAATTACAGCACATCAAAACCTCATATACGACGGTATCAATTAAAAATCATACAGCGAGCGTATCGAATACCTAAGGTCAAGTCGATGTTAACGCGAAGCTACCTGAACCGGTGGCGACTGAGGCAGTCGCGGGCGCATAATGAAGGCCGCTCGATGGAATTGAGGCAAAAATGGAATAAAAACATCGAGGATCATCGCACTGAAGCAGCGGGAGCAGTAACGTGAGAACGCGTGAGCGGTCCGCTGCAGCCGAGTGCGAGGCGCGCTCTCGACTAGCTCGCATACATTACCACGTACTATTTCGATACATCCACACTTCAATAACAATATAACTCTTAGTCAACATTGGAGTTTATACTGTCTATTATGGTATAATCACACTCAGCCTGAGCCTGAGTCCTCCGCTTGACATATACCTTTCTTGAGAGGTTTTTGGTCCATAATCCCCACGCTGGGCACGTGGGTTAGGGATCGTATACATACTCCTATATTGTGGTATACTGATGGAAACCTTTTTATGTCCCAAATTAGCGCAAACAGGAAAGGTAGTTAAATTTAAATTTAATTTATAATCGTCTGATAATATGTATTTTTTATGTTTATAATGGATATTTAACGTATAATTTTGCTGAGAAAATTAGATGTGTAATTTTTTCTGTGGACAAAATAAGTACCTAATGAATAAGAACAAAGAGATAAAAATGAATAAAGATACTGGCTGGAGTAGGAGAGTTATAAGTAAGTCTACGAAAACGGCGTGCGTCAATAAAGAGAGTGACGACTGCAGAAGAAGCTTGTCAGGTCTGAAAGGATAGTGATACTCGTATTTAGCCCTCGGTGGTCTCTGCCTACCCGGTGAGGGAAATAGTATAATGATATGACAATAGTAAAGTGCTACGAAGAACCGCAGTCGCACGATTTACTCATATGTCCACATTCGCCACGTTGACTCAGCAGAGCTCCAAGGCTAATTTATAACCACCTCCCTCTGCGACCATAACAATATATTAGGATAATTAAATGGCTCTTTACATTCCTTAACACATCGTTTTTTGTATAAGGCCAGGAGTCGAAAAGCACCGACCAATGCTGACTGGTTTTTGATGTTCCGTTTTTTTTTGTTTTTGTCAAAACCACAACAAATGGTTTAAGGGCAGTTTCTTATAACGCAGCCCCGCTCACTTTTTTCATACACACAGAGTTACAACATATCTGGCCTTCTATGTGTTTACCGTTATTTTTTCCTAGGTTTTACATATGTATGTATGTGACAAAAAAGCAAATACGCGTTTTAGATATTATGATAACAAAGTACTTGATTTTCAAACATGTGATATATGAAAATTCAAATGTATGTACAACAGGTGTAAGAATTAACATACGAGTAAATTATGCACGCTCAGCAATATGACGACTGTTTTATGGTAATTTGTATTTTGTACATCTCCTAAGCAAATATTTACCACAGACGGAAGATATCGCCAGCGCCACAAGAGATCACGTCATAAATATGCATCGAAAGTTGAATTATTTGTGTTTAAGCCATTTTGTTTGTCAATGGAAAATAACTCTTCGTTCCTACTCTGCACTTTCAAATGTCTCTTACTTACCTTTAGGTACTGACGTAATTAACATAAATGATTTGTTTAAAATGCTTTTAATAAACATATTAACCGTGACATGGAGTGTTGGAGTGTCTTGATATAGATTCGGAATTGGAGTTTGGATTACTACAATTCTCTGCCTGCGTCTTCAGGGTGATGTTACGTTGATATAGAGTTTCCATTACTAGAAAAATTAATAAAATATATATAAAAATCTATAAAAAAAAATCTTTTTCGCGTTAAAGTTTTCGTACTTATTCAATTTTCAATATTTCGATAAATACTTGAACAAAAAAACGATGGGCACATTAATATTTTCTTGTTCTATTCTCGACATTTTATCAACTAGAATCTCGAAAACCTTGAAGTAATGTAGGAACTCGTACAATGAATACACGCAAATTGCGATTTCATAGTGTATTTTTCTCATTGAGCCACAGCTCACGCGCGATATGCTAACGATAATAGCCTACAAGGCTTTTAAGGAGGCCCAGGCGCCTTTCACTTGGTGAAAAAAAGCTTTTGAAATAAGACACCGATACTTTGTTTGCCAGAGTTATGGGTATCTGTTAATAAAAAGTTATACTTCGTTCAACTGTCTTTCTAATGTGCTGTCCATGTTGTGTATGAAGGAAGCCTTTTACGTTATAATTAATAGGTACAATTTGAGATACAAAACTGAAACTGAACAATATAGGATATTTCTTACACACAGCTTAGATTGTAATTCAAGTTTACTAAAATGCGAATATCGTAAATCAAAGTTTTTGCACGAACAAATCGAAATATTTCCATGTCGCATTGTAATATATCTCACTGCAATTGTTCGCCGCTCCTCGGAGACCGATCTGTTAAGGTAATGTTTTTCATTGTGATACTGAATTTTTCCATTGTCAGTACCCACGGGAATCATGAGAATGTATTATTTGTATTATCATGATCTCTAACGCGGGGGTCAACAGCGGAGTCAATGAGAGCAGGCCCACTGGCTGCAACTTGCAAGTCATGCGTATGAGTGATGGAATCCACGTTTCCGACATGGATCCCACTGCTAGCCTTCATTTCTGAACAGGCAGTGCTGTCGGTCGGTGGGAGCGCGGATGAAACGCACCAACATCGCTTTGCCCTATTAGCCGAGGCGCAGTTATGAAGGTGTGTAATTATTTTTTTAAGCATAAGGTAAGTTCCAACAGCCGTTCGTAATTATCCTCTCGGCTAAATCACGCGCGGAAGGCTATAAACATTAACTGGCGTATCGTGCTAATTTACTCCGTCAACCCTCGTCCAGCCGATAACTGCTGTTGATCGATTTGCATCCGTAATTACGTCACTTTTAGCAGGGCAGGTGATGAAAACGCGACAAGTACGTGATTGCGGGAGGCGACGCCGCCCGCCTTTTCCGACGCAACCGGTTGCGAGCTTTTACTTTGTGTGCCTTGTTCCAACTATCATGTGGTTGCGCACGTCGTAAACTTTAAAAACGCACCCAATAAATAAAACCTGGCTCATTCCTTAACTTTTAATTAAACACAGTTATTTGATTAGTTTTATATCAGTTTTGTGATATTTTTGATATAGAATACAGACGACTAAAGGATGTAACTCTTAACTAATATTGTATATAATAATTTATTGATTTATCAGGGTATCAGAGCTTCATAATTCCAGCTGTCGCGTCGCGTTTGGCACGGCCCGGTGGGCGACTTGCGCACTAATCTCCGCGGCCACGAGGTACGGTCTGCGCTATGTTTCAATTTAAACGACGCCAGACGCGTCTACTCTCGTCGACGCATCTTGTCCTAACAATAATAAAGTATATTGGTTACAACACTGACTTGTAATCGCCGCCTTTATTGTTTATCCCTCACCTCAAAGAGAAGTGACCACATCATCGTGGGCGTAAAGTCAACAATCGCACACGGATCACACTATACGTCCTCTTTTGCTGACGGTCCAGAAGTGCCTCTCGATAATATTTTATAAGACAAATAACCCGATAAAGATGTTTTGACGTGAACCCGTGTTCATCGCTCACACTAAAATGCGTCCAGTGAACGCGTATAATAAAATATTTATTTATAATTTTGTGATTTCGGGTTAGATGGGAAATAAAAGAGTTCAATTTAGTGTCAACTTTATTGGTGGCGAGCGAAGCGTTAAGGCGATCGCTCGAATTTATAATACGCTGACAGGACTTAAAGCGGCCGACATTTACGTAGATCCATTAGCATTGTTTTAAAGGATTAAAGCGCCGTTTACGAGATGTGCCGTGGGGCGACGTGTCGCTCGACACATATTTTTATGACACAGACCTTTGTTTTTTAACAGTCAGTGTGAAACGACTACTGAGGCTTAAGTGTTTGATAACGCATCCTTGTTTCGCTTTTCATATAATGGCCAATAGCCGCGCGCCGATGCAGCGCTCCCATTTTTAGTTATGATCTATTGAGTAGAAACCGTTAGCTGGATATTACAATTCAATTTAAAATAATATTTTGTACTCGGGACCGGGTACTATTTTGTGTCATGTGTCATTTGTGCCCAGCACAATACACAAAGACAAGTGCACAAATTCGAAATATATGTATATGAGTTATACTTTAAATAATGTACTAAAGTAGTAGCCTCGACAATACAATCAGGATTTTAGATATCGTATTCGAGAAATAAGAAACTTATTTTGTCATAGTGAGAAATACAGAGAACACAATGTCGGTTGACAGTTAATCTTATAATTAGAATAATTCGACCACTATGTTCCGTCAAGTGTTGCGTCAGCGCGCGCGATCATGTTACACAAAAGGTCTTGTATTGTTTTCGGTACCCAAATCAAAACTGATATCTCCAATATCTTGACGAAATTACTCGTTGAGAAGTGAGTAGTTTTTGTGAACGCCGTTGGCCATTTGAGAAATGCTGTCAACGGGACGACTCGAGGGAATTTTAAACCACATGTATTTATAAATAAAAGCAGGTGAAAAGCAAATTTTGAAAATCAAAAAAGTCAAGCGTCTTTCAAAATATTAGCTTACACGTAGTAACGCGCTTTGAATGATTTCAATGATTTACCAAAGGCACTAAGTGATATGGGGCAGTAATAATATTGCGGTCGTTTCCACGTGACTTCTTTTACGGAATTCTGCGGTATCGAACCCCTACTAAACTAATTTAAAACGTTACATTGAAAAAATATTTCCACTATGTTTGATATGAGCCAATTTTTTTGAACTTGAAACAGACATATAATTTAGATATAGGTACTCGCTACAATGTTATCATCAGCCTATCATAGTCCAATAGTGGACACAGGCCGTCCACACAGAAGGCCACCGCGGCCTGTCCTGCTACAATACTTATGTTTGGACGTAATTAATTAATTAATATTACACTTCTCTACGACGCTGAAAACCTTATCCGGAAATAAAATGCACAGCTGCTGGTTTCCTGCTGCACAGTTTTCTTGCGTCTGTAATTGATTCGGAACAGGAAATCAGTTTTATGTTTAACTCAACGTAAACGCCTATGTACTGGCGCTTTGCACACTCGCTTGCTAAATGTAAAATATATGTAAATTTATTTCATTGTAAGCGATAAAACTACTCCTTGCGCCTAACAATTTTAATTTAGCACTGTTCCGGTATCGAAGGAAAGGAAGATTTGCATTAGAAATGCAAAATTCAGCGTCGACTCGAATTAAGGCCAGAGTGATAACCATCATTGAGTAATAATTTGATTTGATATTGCTACACTGGAGAGAATTAAAATGTAGTGGTGCGTTGAAAATAAAATCGAACTTCACAACACAACTAGTCTTTATTTTCTAGTTTTGTTTTTTTTTTTGAAAAATTCTACCAACCCGCACCAAGCCTAGCTTCCCAGACCATTCTGAAAATTTATTTTTAAGACGCGGGCCTACCCGTATCGTACAGTGGAGCAGTAGAAGTGTTTATAATGATGATTGAAAATAAAAGAGGCCCTATTTTTGTCTCACAGATAAATGTTTATATATTATATAACTGAAGTTTCATTTACATTACTAGTTCTTGCAACTTTCGTCTTATTTCTACGCGAATAGCAGGTGCTTAAACTAAAAAAAGACACAAAACTGTGCATTTTAATGAGAATTCCGCGTTAATTGGTCAAAGCTACAAGACATGCAAAAATGTTCGCGTTAAACCCTTAACGGTAGTCGAATTCAGCACAGCGCATTCCTGCAAGTGCCTCGGTACGATCAAAGGCGCCCGTCGAAAATTAATTATCAATTTGTCGTGGGTGCCAGGCAGGCGACATAAATCGATCGAGTATCTGCCCGCAGCCACATTAGGCACGCTCAAACACGAGATAAGGATAACAAATGCTCAGTTTAAGGTTATCTGAACATCGAGGACATGGGAGAGCTTTTTGCCACCGCGTGCCTGCCTGCATCTGACCTTCTTGTATAGTTTTCCTTATGTTTAGTTGTAGTGTCGGTATAAATATTACCTGGATTCATTAAACTACATAAAACATATGTAAAATAATAGTTTAAAAACTTCTTTTATATACCTATTTAAACTATCCACCTATAAGTATTTATTTAATCTTAACAAGCCTTCAAAATATTGCTTTAGTATATTATCTTTGTCAGGTTATTTTAAAATAATCACAAATACAGACTAGAAATAAATAATTTACATTAAACATAACTACATAAATTCATCACTTTCAATTTTAACAACTAACAAAGACAAAAAAAACGACTTTTAATGATGGCCATATACAAAGATGTCGAAGGTACAAAGAACTTCATGGTGTAGGTATATAATATAAGCTATTGTTAAATATCAATTTCTTCATATTCGATGCAGAATGGTCGGCCGGGAGGTTGTTTTTTAAATGGCGTCTTTTTTCAGTCGCTGCTAGGCTATAATTATCAAGCCACGGGCGCATGCGAAATTGGGGTCTCACCTCGGCTCGTCGGCCATAAATAAAATAAAATAAGCGGCGCGGTGGGAGGAACATTGCGCTAATGAATAAGCTGGATGACCCAAGTCTGCCGCGGCGGGGTAGACACGCGGCCTTCGGCACGAGATCGCATCAAAACAGTTTATGTTGATTCTATTGGCGGGAAACAGGTACCGTACACTCACTCTTCAAGAATGTAGGCGAGAAAAAATCGTGAAATACAGATTTTATATCTACTAATGATCCGGTTATACCTACACGCGCTCGATACAAATCGGTTTATAATTAGACGTCAACGAATAAATCAAAATTCGAACATTCGAACCAACCTGTAAAACCATTCAAACTCAGCTCGAGCTATCGGATTACACAATTGCATCGATATAAATGTTTAATATTACTCAACACTAACTTCCAATTTGAATATGAATAGCTAGGCGCCATGTAGGCAGGTATCTAAATAAAAAACCGGCCCAAAATAATAAGTAGTAGACAAATGTCCCCCTCGGCGAACACAATAAGCGACCTCTAAACGATCAGTTCACTTTTAAGATATGCTTTTTTAAAGTTCAGGGAATTTCAATCCTGTCGAAAGCTTTGATGCCTCGATAGCATATTTACCAAATTTATTACGCATAAGCTTATAAAAAAAAACAATCTTTTTTGGTTTCAAAAAAGCCATATCCGCAATATAAGCCACGGCAATTTAGAAATCACTGTATATATAATTACATACTCGTATGACAATTCTTATAGAATTTAAATACATATTTATTAGGTATGTGCTTAAATTAAATACAGTGTTCGAGTCATTATTTAACATTTAACTATTAAAATGAATATTAGAGAATCTCAAGTCATCTGAGGTAAGTACACAAAGCATAGCATATGAGTATGATTAAATTATATTAGTTTAAATGATAAACAAACGGACTTTAAATAAAGCGAGCGGTGTAAACGTACTATTATTTACTAAACGTACACGGATTTGAGTGTTACACCAATGTGAGTGTTAATAGATTATACGTACGTAACATCACGCCTGCAATTCCCTAATAGGTAGGCAGAGGAATGTAGCACACTCCCACGTTACACCAGTAACGTTTACGTCCCACTATGGAACAGGTGATGAGCCTATTGCCTTACACCGGCCATGTATCTAAACTCTAAGCCACTACTAGAAAATCAAAATTAGAAAATTTTTGTAGTGCCCGACCCGGGAATTGAACCCAGGACCTCCCGATCGGCAGTCCCACTTGCAACCAACACGACCAATGGGGCAGTCAATAATGTTAATAGATTAATTTTTAAAATGTTTCTATAAAAGTGGTATCAAAAGTTTTATGAATTGTCAAATTATGCAAAGAATTGATTCAAACTAAGATAATATTTAGTACAACTAATTTCGTTCCGCACAAAATTTGAATAATAATACAGTAACTACCTATCTTATTTTTTTTCGTTTATATGTTGGACAAGAGACAGAAAAAACATCCATTTGTGACTGCGCACGCTTGTCATTTGAATGACTCAAATCAGCTCATATTATGTAGGTATCGATACCAAAAAAGGACCCTGGTAGGCACGCAGGTAGACTGGGAGGCAGCTATTATTTAAATTAATTGGACGTATAACAGCGACAGGCGAACGCGACAGCGTGTTGTCTAAACTGTTGCACTTTTGTCCTCTCGCATTGTTAGCGTAACCGACTAAAGGTTGTTTCACAGGTTATTTCTAAATTCGAATTTTGATTTTGGAATAAAATTTGAACTGATATCGAAAACTTATGTATTACCGTACATGTATAGAAAGCATTGTTAGAAGATGAATCTATGTTATTTATGGGCGTTTAACAGGGATAGGACGAGGATAGCATGGATGTGGCTAGAACAGAGTCATGTCCAGTGTATTATTTGAAGGATTAGCGTAGTTGCGCAGAAGCGCGCTCCGACCGTGTGATCGTTATCGGACGTCGCCGTGTCGACTTCACAATGCCATCTTTTGTGTTCCGACACTATAATTTATTGCTACCAAATGCTATGCTTATAGGAATAACATGCGATTTTAAACATTCAATGCGACCACGCCCTTTTGCGTTATTTTGCCTCATTGAATAAAACGCAGCGAAATACAATATGACATTTCCGACGTCGACATTTAAATGTGACTTCAGTTTATGACAGTTCCTCCAAGAGTGTATCAACATTACACAAGGAAGAGAGGGCGGCGTTAATAAAGATACTTGGAGGTATGTTATAATTACCCCAGTAATTGTCCTTCAGGAATCTGGTTTTCGGCGAAGTGACTGCCGCCTGACCTTGGCAATGTCATTAACCGGGGCGGCTCGAGTGGATTCATCTGTAGGTTACTCGCCCATCTAAAATTTGAGAGGCTAGTTTAACGGATGTAGCGTCGGTTGATTTGCGGCGTATCAGTGACAGACGAGAGATCGTATGCGTAACATGCTTCAATACCTGCACGGAACTCTGAAAACGCTACATCATGTATGTACATATATGTATTGTATATGTACATACATACATTACATAGGAACATACACATATATGTATTTACATAGCTTCATACGTACCTAAAGGAACTAAATTTTATTCAGTAGTTAATAGCAAAATCAAGTTTGTTCGATCAATTTCGTTAATTAAATAATTTGGATGTTTGTTTTAACTATGAAAAAAAATCCTACCACTAAGCATTATGTAGTCTTTTCGTTAGATTAAACATGTAACACTTTGTTTATTATAAATTTATTGTGAAGAAACTCTGCAATATGCGAAGGTGTTATTGCATAAGTCACTGTCCACGTATGTATTATTTACGTACTTAAGAAGTGCGAACAGTAACGTTAAGTAACACTGACGTCACGGAGCAAGTAACTTATTAAGTGTTAATTATTCATTCGCAAGGTACCATATAAGTAGTCCTCACAAGATTATGTACGTTGTGATAGGTACCAAAATGTCTGTTTCATACAGGTCAAGCTATATTTTCACATGGCCTTAACTACTCACTAAGGCCTTAACTCTCTCATTCTAACAGGAGACCTATGTTCTAACAAGTGGAAATATAAAAAAGGATAGGAAGAAAGAAATATATATTTTCACATCATGTTACCTGTATGATATAGGCGTTCAATTTAGTTAATCACTCGATAGATTCATTCAGGTTATCTGCCTCGTTGGTCGTGTTGGTTGCAAGTGCGACTGCCGATCGGGAGGTCCTGAGGTCCTGGCTATAAATCCCGGGTCGGGTACTACTGGATTTTGGTAATTTAGATTTTATAGTAGTTGCTCTGAGTCTGAAAATGTGCCCGGTGTATGGCAATAGGTTCACCACCTACTCCACAGTGGGACGTAAACGCAGCTAGTTAAACGTGGGAATGCACTACACTCCTCTGCCTACCATTCAGGCAAAGATTTTAATATACAAACTTAAACTTAGGTAATTCTACATAAGCGTTTTGAGAATTTCAACTGAATGTAGTCATTATAATTTGTTTATTTGTTTTCATGTAGGTACGTCAAAATATAAAAAAGTACGAGGGCGTCCATGTTGTCTAATAGCATACTTCCGCACACTGCATACTGACTAATAGGATACTTCTCGGAGACTCCCGGTCGACGCTGGATGACGAAGAGAACGTGTCTTGATATGGTAACGTGTGTGAGAGCGTGTCTTAATATGGGCATGCATCTTTCAAGTGTGTATGTTTACCGTAATAATAAAATACATGTAAGATAGTAACATCTACCAGCGTCAAGCTTGAACAATACAGTCGTGCGACACTTGCTGATATCTGAGAACATTCAGGTCAACGCATCGAGTATTTAAAAGTTACGACCGGTGCGTCTGTTGTTGTATTAAAACAATGTCCAATAACTTTGTATTATGTCTCATTGGACGGCAAAAGCATCGTTCTGTATTCATAGCTCTGCCGTTTTGCGTTCTACGCTGAATTAAAGCTAACTTTGCGCTGACTAAATCTGAAAATGAATGTATTTTTGATGAAAATGATAAAAAATTATTTTTGTTATTTATAAATTCTAAAACGCACAATTTTTTCATAATTTTTCTAGATTCGAGCGATCTATAATATGAAAATTATCTTACCTAAATCAGCACAGTAATAAATACTGAAGTCAGAAACGTGACTAAGATACAAAATTAGTTTAAACTAAAATGGCGAGAGTACAAGTCGATAATATCTTTGTAAAGACGGAAGTCTCCGGGGTAGTTTAAATAACAATGGGACTGAGAAAAGGAATTGTGCCTTATCGACCGTACGGAGCCGATCACTCTCAGTCAAAATAACGACGAGGATACACTGAGCGCCTCTGAATAACAATTAAAGCCATTAGTTTATTAATCGCCAGCGCGGCGGAGCATTGTTCTCCGCAGAACAATCGCAGCTAGACCAAATAACACTTCTGGTGCCGGTTCCACTTACATAAATATTACTACATAATAATAAGTAAAAAATCGTTTTATTAGTACATATTGTGTTTTAACACGATATTTTTGAAATGAATTCAATATAACTATTATGTCCGATACTATTCAAATGCTACGAATAAAGCCGTGTTAGACTATGAAACTATATAAATGTGGACGGTGATAACGTAACGTAACATCACGCCTGTAATTGCCGAAGAGGTAGAGGAATGTTTTATACTCCCACGACTATGATGATTATAATGACAGGCATGCAGCATAATCTTGATTTTCAATATACATATATGCCACCAATGATAATCAATATGATTAAACAATAACAACAATATACTATTACGATTATTTTTCACATGCATTGGTTGTAAGCCTACTCATAATATTATCATCTAAAATTATTTTCGTGAATATACGAGTATGTAACTGATAACATTTACTACAATATAAGTATAACATGTCATAGGTACGCCGCGCGGCAGGGAAACTAATACGATACAAATAGGTGACATGAAAATGCAAGTCTCGTGAGAAATGTCGCGCGCGGTCGAGATACAACCGCAATCCGGTACGTACACCGAGCGTATAACAAACGCATTATAATTTACGGTAGATTCCAAAAACCAGCACCATTCGTAATTGCTTCGTTACCCAAATCTCCGAGATTGATAGGTTTGGAAACAAAAATCGTTCAGTAAACAAACGTAGATCGTGATTATTGTTGACGATTGTACAGAGTTACGTAATTGCATCGAACGTTAATCCTACATCAGCGAAGCATGTGGCGCGATAACTCGCTCCACTGCCAGTACGCCGCCTCACATAAACAACAATCTCGTAAACCAACCAATTACATGCCCATGAACGCTGTACCAAACAAATATACTTTATTTTTGAATCGTTTTTAATATACCACAGCAAAGCGTCAGTTCTGTAATATTATGAGATGAACTTAGTGACCTAATTACGATATTTTCATGCAATTAAAGTTTGTATATATAATAAAACGTATTAGTCAAACAGATGTACGCGTTCTGTAGCAAAGACAGGAATCCACGACTTGTTTAAATTTAGAAAAATCCCTTAGGTTAGCTTTACACAAAAAAAACACGCTCACGAAAATATATAAGAAACTAACTACCTTTCAAAGTACCCTGTTTAGTTTTAACGGCAACTATTATAGTCGCGTATAGGAAATAACGTAACATCACACGTGTAATCGACAAAGAGGTAGACAGAGGAATGTAGAACACTCCCACGTTCCACCAGTTACGTTCACGTCCCACTATGGAATAGGTGGTGAGCCTATTGCCATACACCGGGCACATATCCAGACTGAGCCATTACTAGAAAATCTAAATTAGATCATTTTTGTAGTGCCCTACTCGGGAATGGAACCCATGACCTCCCGATCGGCTGTCGCACTTGCAACCAACACGACCAACGAGGCAATCAAGTATTAGGGGTGATAAAGGGATTCGGAAATTTGACTACAAT
>DWFO01001250.1:0-16418 GCA_018246595.1 Mimoniades nurscia nurscia | reverse complement strand
TGAAGGCTTAAGAATGGCTAATGAACTTTGTGAATGTTTATATTTGTTATGTTTATGAAAATGGATCCATCTATAAAATGGACTCTTATTTATAAAAGGTAAATGTAAATGATGCTACATCGGAATATCAATTTCAATAGTAAAATCTTTTGAAAGTGGTGAAACAAGAAAATAAACACTAAATTCATTATACCTCTGCCTAAAATTGACAATAAAGATTGATTTAAAATCCTAATTTGTCAATAAATTGACATTATTTTACATACATATTGCTTTTATTTTGGAACCTTGGAACATATTCCCTATGATTCCATACTAATTACCATTCCATATAGCGGTTTCTGTATTCGCAGCATATTTATGGAACGTATCCCCTGTGAATAAGGAGCTTTTACCGTACTGATATCTTTATAATCCCAGAACACATTGCAATACATTTAACTGTAGTCAACCCCACATCCTGGTATAGTTCGTAGTGTTCTATAGGACTATCATACTCAAATATATGTGATATTTTTATGAAATCTATATCATTGTTACAGATTTCCTAAAATTACAGATGTTCAACAAAAGATATTGAAAGTTTTAGATAGAAAAGAATGGGTTCCCAAGAAACATTGAACTAGGTACATACAGCAAGAATATTTTTCTTGTAGAGAATATGTTTCATCAAAAATATTTTTCATGTAGAGGTTCACAAAGAACAAAGCTTTGTTTTGGTTCAGTATGCACATTATTTATGCCCATATTTTATTTATATGGATATATTTATTATAGGCTTTCATATTATCAATACCATAAATGTCTCATGGCCTGGATTCGGTAGTAAAGTCAATGGTCAATGGTATATATGTGGGTATATTGTAAAAAAATTGCAAAAAAAAATAAGTGTGAGCCCTGTGTGGCTGGTCTTTATGGGGCAATTACAGAAAGATCACTAATATACATGAAAGATATAGGTGGCCCCAATTATCCATCGCAAGATGTTTTTGAAATACGAATTAAATCTGAAAGTTTTCTGACAATTTATGGAAGGGAATAAAGTAAACGAAAATATGTCTTATAAATTAAAAAATTATCATCTTGTACTTTGTAAAGACTTTTTTTGACTAACTTCACATTAATATGTATGATTAGCCGGCATTATCGAACCACAAATATTGGTTACTAAAATTGATAATTAAAAATTATTTTATTAACAGGATAAAATATGAAGCAGTTTTATAACTAAGGATAGCTTGTGACATTTTTATAATCAGTAATCTTTGAAAGGAAATAAAAATATAACTTATAAAATATGTTAAGTCCAGTTTTGCAACACTTATCAAGATACATATATTAAAACTGTAAACTACATAGATTTATTACAGTCCACATAAGGGGCATGTAAACAACTCTAAATCCGTGTACATCTGCGTTTTTAATTTTCGGTGACATCCTATTAAACTTTATTGTCAGTCTACATCACTAGTAAAGATTATATTCGCCTTGAGTGACTAAACTTATCACGAAGATATATTATTATGTTGTTTGAATTGTAATTGATTTATCAATACATTATTAGCATAAGTTACATCTCTAGTAATGCACACATTGACATTCTATGCACATGCAAACAATCAAGTTTTGGCCCTGCTTGATGAAAGCCATTGTCAATCTACCTATGTCAGTAGGATAATATGTCTATAGTTAATACTTATTGCATATACCCAAAGATTTTATTTTTTAGGTAAATTTATCAATGATGTAAGGAGATTTGCAAATGAGGGACAAAAAAAGATATATTTTCTCCACTCCAGGGAAACACAGATTGGGGTGACCTGAAAAAGTATTGGATGATTTTGACTTATGTGCTATCAAGCAAACAGTCCAATTTTTTACACTGTGAAGAAGATTGTAAGTGGATACTTATGATTATGACATGATATGTAATGTTATTAAGTTGTGATATTATGTTATATCTTATTAAGTTATGATTTATTGTGATATGTATTGGTTTTTATTGTACATTGAGTAACATATATGTACTATGATTTTAAGCACCAACTCTGCAGACCCTATTGCCTGTAGTAAGAGCAGAACTTGGATATAATGGTACCTGTGAATACTTAAGGAAGGTTCTAATAGCCCTGGGCTTCATATATAAAAAGTGCTAATCAAACAGAGGAAGATTTAATGTAAAAGCCAAATAAAGAAATAAAAATAGATTTATACAGGTACTTTGTTTTTAATAAAATACACTTAGAATCATTAATTTTACTGTCATCATAATCACAAATTGCATTAATAATAAATGTTGTATATTATATGAAAATTGTGGTATAATTTTTTGTTACCCTTTGTACAAAACAGATGCATTGTTAGGACTTTTTGATTTTGCATGATATTGTTAATGAATTAGTTATTATTAATAATGACTAATGTGTCCACCATCTTTGTCGTCACAGCTGCTACTTAGCATTTCTGTAATCCATCATAGAACATATGCCTCACAAAGATCACTAGATGTTTTGTCAAGACTTGGATTTTGTGCTCCATATAGTGATGCTGTGACATATTAAGTGTCAACTGTTTATCATCCTCAACCCTGTAGGTATTCTTTCAGAGACTCATGTAATTATATAATACAGGCATTAATGTTTCCACCATTAATGGCCATAACACTGAGCATATAATTGGTGTTATAATGGTATATGTTACAATGGTATATCTTTTTGGAATTGAATCCCAAACTTATTGCCTTTTAACTGGTGTTATTAGTTTTATTTTGACCTTAAATGAATTAATATTAATCAATATATGGTATGAATATGGATATTTTAATAAGTAATATCCAGTGTATTATTCATTTTCTAAAATACGACATAGAATTCCACCCTACACTTAAATAGCCTTCATTTGGTTAATCGTTTACAGCATATCATTTTAAAAAGCAGTTTAGGTAATTCACCTTGCAAACCATATAATTCCATTGAATTGCCAAGTTATGCTGAGATAAAATTATTTCTAGACATGTATTAAAAACCACAATATAAGATTCCGCCGAGAAGTCGTAAAAAGAATATTGTGTTTATTGAAAAAGTCATAAATTCTGTAAAATCTATTTATTTTCACATAGTATTTATTACAATAGGGCTACTTGTTTGTCATTTCATAGAAATCACTAAACACAATAAAAGTACTAGGTGTTTTTACCATTATAATCACATAAAAACAGCCATTTAACCTTAGGCTAACACCTACAAAAGTTTTAAAATGTTATTACATTATCTAAAGGCACACCTTTGATTTTCAAATGGTCAGCATAATCTTGCATAAATTTGGCCGATCCACAAATTAAAAATTGATCATTTAAATATGGTTTTAATTTTTTTAAGTCTTCAATACAAAATTTTCTGATACTAATTGGTTCTTGATACTTGAAATTAGTGTTACTTGGAGTACAGGATAAAAATATTTCATATGAGAAATTCCAATATGATTTGTACAAATTAAATTCATCTCTAAATAATATTTCATTTATTGATTTACAACAATAATACAGTTTAACAAAGCTCATGTCATCCTCATTATTCAAAATACTTTCAATTATTGATATAAATGGAACTATACCAGTTCCTTGAGCGACCATAATAATTCTCTTAAATGTGTTTGGTTTAATTTTATATGTGCCATACGGACCTCTCCACAGAGTTATTTCACCCTCTTGTATATTAAACAAGTGATTAGAAACCAGCCCATATTCATAACATTTAAGTATTATTGAAAAATCAAAATCTTCATTCTGTTGTGACTTAAGCTTTACAGGAGTGTATGCTCTAGTACATGATAAGCTTTCAGTGTTATATTTGTACAGGAAATGATCTCCTGGTTTCCACCAAATGTTAATATCATTATGATCAATTCTTTTCAATCTTAACACTTTTAGTGAATCACTTAATTTAATAGTACTAACAATTGTAAATGTTGTATATGCTAATTGTGAAATTCCATTTTTCCCACTCATTTCAGGAATTTTATCTGTTTTATTATCACTTCTGTAAATCTTCAATTGCCTTTCATAAACATCAAATATGCAGGGATTACATCCACTATTACAGCAGTCATCCATGCTTGGTTTTATTGGAGGCTCCATGAGGCTTGTTTGCATCTATATTATGGTATTTATAAGGCAACAAATTTTTTGAACATCCTGGTAAGTTGTAAATTTAGTTTCTGAGGAATGAATATTTACGCTGAACTAAATACGTACTCAATCAGTAAATAATTGATATTACTTTACTACAAGATTTTAACACAGAATACTGTCTTTGAGTACAAAAAAAACAACTAATACATTTCATTAAACTACATATTTAGCAAAGTGGATAAAAAAACCGTGTTACACATATTGCTGCATGGTTCAATTAGGTTTTAGTAAGATGTTAAAGCGCAAAGTACATAATCATTGCTTTTAATGTGCTATTATTAGAAAAACGAACAAATAAATCTACATTACATGCCATACATGCTATTCCAAATATTGTCATCTTAATTGATCTTATTTAGCTTGTTTAGCTTGTTATAATGACATGTTTTATCTTGTCAATAAAGATAACTGGCAGTGATTTTCACAATGCGGCCAATTATGCTATATTTCCAAAAATGTATTTAATAAAAGTAAATCACTAATTGAAACATATGCTGAAAGCTTAAATTTCGTTAACTGGGGGAAATTCACTACTATAAATATCTTTCCTATTACACTATTTATTGCTAAGAAAACACCGATATTTAAGTTATAACTTTAAGTTTTCTCGCCGACTTTCACTGTCAGGTGTCAGTGTAAATTGTCAATTGTGTTTTTATTATTGTATGTATACACCTTTTGGCTGCACTCTATTAAGGGTTTACAACACCTACAAGCCTACAACTATCTTTTGGACGTTCTACATGGTGCCTACCTACGTTCGTTGAAGAAGCGATGAAAACGTCACTAATGATATCATGATGACTTACACTCACGTGGAGCTTGCGACGACCATTTCAAGATACGGATGGATTTCGTATCCATTTTTCTTTCAAACCATGAGCTTATATGCTTATCAATGTAACTTTTACATTAAAAAAACTAATTTCTGGTAATACCTTGATTGTCCTTAATTTTCTTCTTTTGTATCCGTACAATTACATAATGTAGTCGTACTTATTTCATCTTTGTTTTTGTTCACATGTTTTGGTTTTTCAAGCCTTATCAAATATATCTTTGTTGTTATATAAGTCGAAACATATCACTAGACCACTACCGAATAGTTATATCTCAGTTTAATGAGTAACTCTCAAAAATTTTTCGAATATATTTATGGCTTGTGTACACATAATTTTTTTGGTTAGTTAGCTCTCATTTCTTTAATACATAAGTATTGAATAGACCTGTTTTTTTCTTTAATTTCTTCATTAAGATGAGTCTATTGCAGTCTACTGTAAGAAATAGGCTTTATGCCCATAATCTCTACTTTTTTTGAAATAACATAACATCACACCTGTAGACCCCGCACTCCAACTCCAACGTTCAAATTTAAATAATTATGTTGCATGATTAAAAGCCATGCAAGCAATAATATAATAGTATAAACTGTTGAG
Source organism: Mimoniades nurscia nurscia (assembly GCA_018246595.1). Lineage (NCBI taxonomy): Eukaryota > Metazoa > Arthropoda > Insecta > Lepidoptera > Hesperiidae > Mimoniades > Mimoniades nurscia. The sequence continues at coordinate 10,796 of DWFO01001250.1, read as the reverse complement.
ATCGTGGTATAAACCAATAGTGCTAATTGTGATTTCCAAAATCTCGTGATTTGGTAGCGTTTTCAAATTATTAACTAACTGTTTAAGTTTAGTGTTTAATTACAAGGTATATTTTAATTTTTTATTTCATGCAAATTGGTTATTTAGTATTCTTTATGATATCTTGTATCGACATATTAACACCGGTATAAAATTCAGGTGGACAACGAAAGACATTAAAACCTTGTATATTTTTTTGAATAAGTAAATATAGGCGATTACCTGCAATATTGTAAATGACTATCGGAACGTCAAGTTGTGGATTTTACTGTATCTTGTCTTTGCCTGCACGCTTGTTACTTACTTCGTTTGTTTGATAGCGCCCTCTGCACTGACGCCTGAAAAGCCTCGATTCGGTTAGTTTAGCGCTCTTCGTATCATAGCCCGCCATAATAATCTTTTTGCTCATTGCGATAACGAAAGCTGTAAACAATTTGTAAGTATACTTTAACAAAGTTTTTGTAATTCGCTGTATTATGAGTTAAATTACATTATAAATCTTTTAAATTTGTGTTATAAAGCTTGATTCTCCATGTCTTATGAGTGTAATATTTTACAATACTACAATAATTACCTAATGGCAGACTCCATTTATATTGGCTTGGCTTTCTGAAAGTACGATTTGTTGCATAAAAACGAATGTAATTTTATAATCTACAAAGGTTTTATTTTATGTGATTTAACATTCGTATAAGATTTATTGGTCGGGTATTTATTATTACATCTGAGGCGTCGTGAGTGTAATCGCTAATAATATTAATGCAAGCCAAGCGTCTTAATGGTCAACGACTTCGCTCTTTATTTGTTTTTCTTAAATCAACTATCCATTTTTTAGCGTAAGCTCGCATTTTTAGTTCCAGCGTATATTTCTGTTTTGGAGTTGGCGATGTATTTCTGTCCCGCTCTGTGCGTATAATCGATAAATATGAATTTCTAATCATTACGCCGGAGGTTGTTGACATTTAAATATTTTCAGATCGTGTGTAGGTGAATAATCAATTAACTGAAATGTCTGATGACGGTTCAACGACTGTAGAGAAGAAGGGGCGCGGTAGACCAAAATCCAATGGAACACAATCAGTTAGTACAAACAAAATCTAATTTGCTTACATGTATTAAAAATTTATTCTGCTAACAAGATTTTTATTCAATTACTCGTAGGAGCCGAAATTGGACACTAAAAAGCGAGGAAGACCACCGGCAGCAGCAAAAACCAAAGAATCCAAGAATTCATCTGATGATGAACAAGCCCCAGCAGTGAAACGAGGCCGAGGCAGGCCTAAGGGTTCTAAGAAAAAGGCAGCACCGAAAGGCAAGGTATGTATTCCGAAGTAAAAGACCAGTGAAATATACACTATAAAATAAATTTTTAATATTTGAAATTTTATGGATTTATTTTTATTTCAGGGTGGTTCAGGTGAGGGACGTGGACGTGGACGACCGCGCAAAGATGCTCCGCCTCCTAAAAAAGATGCACCCTCTACTGAAGAGGAACAGGATGAAGATGAAGAGGAAGAAGGCTCTGACCAGTAAACTTACTTGACACGACACTCACTCTTAGTGTAATTTGTTTGTCACGATAACTCCTCTCCATAAGGATGGATGAAGCATTTTGTTAAAAATATTTACATTACTGGAAATACTTTAATTCAAGCATTTCTGATAATAATAGGGGTTATCATGGCAGTACAAATCTCAATTGAGATTTCTCCCAAACTTTAATCATGCAAGATCACTAATGTTTCGAAATGTAAGATAATTAGCTACTTTAAGAAATTGTCTTTTGTGTGATTTAATTGCATTTACTTGGAATATTTAATAATAGGAAAAATAGCTTGCATGGTTAAATTTTGGGCTGTCTTAGCTCTCCTTAGTATCGTACAACTCTAAGATAATTTGTAAGATCCTTTTTTGTAGATTTATTCTATTCTGATAGGTATTTTGTAATCTCCTGATTTATATTTTAAGAAATCAAATAATACAATTTCGTAGATCTATTGATTTGACATGGAGTCAAAGTATTATTTTCTATAATAAATATTTTCATTTGATTTGTTTTGTTTCTTTTCCTATTGTGCTACAGATAATCAATATCATCAGATGCCAATATTTTAGATGTCATCAAAGTGTGAAATGAAATTTATGATAAAAAGATTTTATTTATCAGGTTTGTATCTGGTGTTTATTATTCGGGAATGATTGAAATTACAGTTTTATATGCGTGTGTGAGTGTATAATTTTAGTGTAAAATATATAAATTATGAAAGTACATGATTGTTCTATCATTTAAATTGTTATGGAACATTCAATAGAAAGAAAGGAACTGACATCTCATTGTAAGCAAAGATTTGAATCAATCATAATCCCCACGTATTAAATTTATAGACATGTCTCTTATTTCGCCACGTTAATTCAACAGATTAAGGTTACAATAAAACATGAAAGGTATTTCAAATTTTCTAGTCATTTGCAGCAGTACTCAATTGAACCAATTTAATCGATTCGTTGCCGTGCCCATTTTCAAAAACTTCGCAATGGCCATGAACAAATTTTCTGTGACACGACTGGCGTGTCAACGGCCATAGAAGTTGATGGCACGCCGTTTGTGCCATCAGCCATGTATATATAACCACATGCTTTTTTTTTGCTTTTTTATGGGTTTAGATTTAGACCATGTTTTAATGTTAGTTTGCATCAAAATACGGGAGTGTACAGAATGATACATTAATTAAATTGCTTTTGAAGAGATGAACTACGTGTTTTTCCTGAAACGGAAGGTAAGCGACTTTGCTTTTTGAGATGTTTCAAACCTTTGGTTACGTTTTTAATTACTTTTGTTTAAATTTTGTTTTATTCAAGGAATTGGTTAAGAAAACTAGTTTCTATAAAAATATGTTCGATTTGGGGTTAGTCATTTAGTACGTCTCTCGTGTCACAAGTAGCAAGTAAAAAATATTGATGACACGCCTGTTGTGCCATCAGCAGCGAATCGGTTAACTATCAGAGAAATACATCTACATAATAGCTTAATACTTCCATTGATTATCGGTCCATAAGAGGATATAAAACCAAAGGAAATCTAAAAACAAATATTGAGAAATGTGAATAATTACAGTATTTCGATTGAGATCCTATTACTAAATTGCGCATGTATTGTTTCTAAATATAAAATTATTTGAATATATTTGATGTGTTTTATTTAAACGGAAGAAAAGGATGTGTTCTGAACTCAGTACTTATTTTTTACAATATTCGTACATATGAAGTTGGAAAAGCATTTTTTCAGATTTGGACATAAATTGTAATAGTGCTATAAACCACCATGTCTATTACATAATATTTAAATATTACTAATAACACGACAATTTTTTCCCAAGACAATTACATACTGTTGTGTGATAATAACTAAGAAAGAATATTGTCTATGGATTCGGTTTGTGCTTGACTTTCCATTCTCGCAATCAGATATTTTGTTTATGGTAGGTATTCAGTTTTGAGTTTAGCTGGTCGTTGTCGCTATTGCTTCGCGTCAGTTCGTACTCGTAGTTTTTGGTGCAAATTATTTTTCATAAAATCGAAGTCTATTGCAATTCAATCTTTGTATTATGTAGCTTTCTATGTTTGTTGACATATTAACTCGAAAAAATAACTTTTTCTTGACTTTTGTGGACTTTGAAGTGTGAAACGGTGTTTCATTTTATTAGTGCCTGAAAGTTTTGAAGTTGACCAACTTTACAAGTTTTGTCAAGTCCTAAGTATTCTTCTATCATACAGATGTTATTGATGTTAAAGTGTTCGAAGCAGCTTTGCTGAATTTTTTAAGGTTGGTAGTTAAAAAGTTTATTAAGGTGTTGAAATTACCTGTATTTACAATGTTCAACATTAGTTGTACTACGTGCTTCAAGTACCTACGTAGTGAGAAACGTTAAATGTCTGTTACTTTTTTCTATACTTTCTCTCTGTCGATTAAATTTATTTATTTATAAAAGGTGAATGATTAAATTTTATCTTTTTTTATTAATGAAAAAGTATTTTAGGTGTTTATATAAAACTAAATCTTATGGTAATATTGGATGTATTATATATAAATCATGATACGTTTGTTAATTCGAATAAAGATAATTTGTAATAAATGTACATTTAACAATTTCTGTTCAAAGTGATGTTTATTTTGTCATTATGGTTATACAACACTTAACTGACATTACTAGTGTGTAGTCAGCATTAATCTGTGTTACGTGCCTTAAGTTTGTTGTATTAACTTTGCGAAGTGTATGGTAGATGTTCTTTTATGTTATAAGGCCTGTTCATATTTATTTACGCTATACAAATGCAAAGAATTGTAAACAAGTTTATATCTCCGAAAAATGCTACAAATAGCTAAATGCCCTAGCTGCTGATAAGCAGATCCGAGGTGGTGCTGGTGCAAGAACTTTTGCCTTGCAATTCTTGACCTGCAAGACCTGGGAGGGGCTAATGGGCAAAAATCCCACACAGGAGATCTAAGTTCAGCAGAAGAATGAGATAGGCTGATTATGTTGATGATATCCGAAAAAAAAAACAGGTTCATTATAGACTATATTGTTAATTACTGTAAACAAAAATTTTTGAAATCTACGGTCCACCTTGTTTCCTAACTATTCCCTAACTGTTCACAATCTGGATTCTATATTAATGTTACCATCTTTTATCATTTCATGTTAGGATCAGCCTTTTTACATACTGCAGTGTTATTAGGCATATATATTTAGTTGTTCCAATACCAGGTTTGACTATAATATTATCAGGTATTTCTCCGAAATTGTAGGTGGAGAGGTGTTGTAGACTTCCATGATCCACCAGTTATATTATTGTCCCACCATTGATAGATAGATAGAATAGTTCATGACTCTATTGCCATACATTGGTTCAAATTCAAAGTCCAAGTCACTACTAGAAATTTTAAGAACAAAACATAAATTAGATTCCAAGCTCGGAAATTCCAATAGTACCGAATCTGGGAAACAAACCCAGTATCTCTTGATCAGTAGTAGTGCTTGCAAAGAATCAATCAATGAGGCTGTTCCTAGAATTCTCTTGTTCTCCCTGTGTTCTTAATGCAATAATTAACATTTGCTGCCTACTTTGGTATCACAAACAATCTGTCCCCATATACAAGTACAACTGGATCCATTCAGTGATAGCAAAAGATTTGTATAAAATAAATCAATCAGATTTTGTAATATTTATACTATAAATATATAAAATAATATCTTTATTAGTAAAATGTCACATATATCAACATTTAAGTTCTATTTGGATAGTAAAATTAAATTAATCATAATAATTTATTCACTCTTAAATGTTACGTTATATTTTCTTACAGTAATAAAAACAAGAGTGCATAAATATTTTTTGAGGAAATTCTATTTACATAATTAAACTCAGTTGTTCAACTCTATTATATGAAAATTTATAATTAATTAGAACGGTTCAAGAGACAGAAAAGCAGCCCTGCATGGGATTGAAGTTGAAGCGGAGTTATTTCTTTTTTTCTCAATTCATGCTATAGAAATAGTTAAATATCAGATTTTTTATTCATTTATCACAATTACATTTAAAAGTAGTGAATAAGCTTAAGCGATGGTTGAACAGCAAACAAAGATTTAACAAAGTGAATATTTTTCACTAATATCATATTAAAATCAAAATATTTATTCCTTTAAATTAAATGAATTTCCTTTTGTATTCATTCAGTCAATTTTATTTCTTCATATGTAAATTGAACCACAGAATGATTTGTAATTTCTAGGAGTAATAATCAGATTTCTTTTAAACTAACTTTATTGTAAGCCAGATGATTTAAAAATAAAGAACATTGCATGACCACCATGGCAATTGGATCTTAATAAAAGCTGTAATATGAATGATTCAGACATACAAAAAATCTAAATATAGTTGCAGGAGTAGAACTCAGGAGTAGAAAAGCATCTGTGTCCAACTACACATAGGACAGATACTTTTTAATACCAACAGGGCTTATATTAACATATTTATGATTCAACTGAGCTAATGATATTAGCAGTCCCCATTCCTGCAGTCATCACTTGAACCCTAACTGACAATCATACTAACAACTTGTTATTAGACCACACAACACTTACATTACTATGCCTACAGTCTTGTATGAGCTGCTGTCTTGAGAGAGCCAAATTATGGTTATATGTGGCATGTCTAAGAAGAGTAGTGGCTACTTATAACTGATACTGGCTCATTTGCTACATTTTAACTTTTAAAAGTTACAGAACACAATTTCATGCCTGTATTTCTCCGAAGGGGTAAACAGAGGAGTGTAGTACACACCCATGATTCACCGGTTATGTTATATATCCTACCACGGAATAGGGGGTGAGTGTGTTGTAATATAAGTTAACATGCAATAGTACAGTTGAAATTGAATGTTTGAATAAAGAACATGAAATATACAATAGCAGAGCCCCTCTCCCCGGCCCTGCGATCACACCAAACAGGTCGTTACGTTGTCGCGGTGGGTCTCATTTTCCGCATGCTAATTACGAGGCCCACATAAGACACATCGTGCCGGAGTCGTGACACGTGCCTCCATACTCGATTGTCGTGTACGTTGTAGTATTGTATTTGAACGGCTATATGCCATATAACGAGTTTTGCATTCTAATTGGCTTTGTATGGGATTTATGCAGGGCGTGACTCAGTCTGTACCTTCGATGTCGTATGGCGAAGACAATAAGGTCGAAATGGGTATGACGGATTATGGCGCGTATAAAATGTGTCGTGAATGCTTTTGTCGTATTTGTGTATATGTAAATATATGCAATAATATATTTATATTGCATAGAATAACCATACGCGTTGGTATTCGGTGATTTTTTCATCGCAATGTAGGTACTAATGTACCTTATCAAATCCAGTTCCTATAACCTAACTGAAAACAATTTTATGCTTAATTAGATTATTTAGATTTATTGAGCGAAAATTGAAGATACGATTTTTGTGTGATTGTTTGTCTAAGTAATGTGTGCGTATGGGAATGTTCAAAAATATGATTGTTTAAAGAATTAGCTTTTAAACGAATATCGATCAAACGCTTATATTGTACCTGATACGATTGTACATCTCTCACCTTTCAGAATCGTTAATGTACAATACTTCCAAACCTTGAGGCGTGCGTAATTTTTTTATACCCTCTTGCTATCGAATATTGTAAGCTTATACTGTGTAGGAGAATCTTTGTCACGTTTCACAATATTATTAATGATGTATTAATGATTGTTAATTTTAATATGTAACTATGTATAACGCCGCTTTGCTAACGATTCAAAATTATTGTGAACATTAGCTGTACGCTTTGATTATTTGTCTCATGAATCTCATGATACAGATGAACGTCATTAGGTAGGAAAATTTTATCATTTTCGTATTGGTGACTCGTGACTTGGTTCTTCTGTACGGTCATTGGCACGGTGACTCAACATGGGTGGATTGATGCATGCGACCCGTGGCCTCCGACCACCTTATGCCACTTAAGAACACTATTGGCTCAATATGAGATATCGTTGCTGATTGGCTAGCAAAGAATGTAGCCGAGAGTTCCTTTTCTGTCTTGATTTCATTTTTGTTTTTTCAGTCGAATACTTCAAGGAACTTTTTATGCTGGTCATTTTGCCGTGTGAGTAAGCGACTTTATCTTTTGAAATCCATGGTAATAAGTTCAAAATGGATGTCGCTGTAATCTATGTGCCACTAGCGTTGAATGCCCATTTAACCAGAGCCAGAGATGACCTTAAGTATTTTTCGTTGCGTTGCGTCCAGAGTAGTTAGTGGCCCGACCATTTGATCGCAAGGTTTTCAAAAGCCTCGAAAAGGTTTTATTATTGCTATGTTGCTACATATCCAAGGACTTAATGTTGCTTAATATGTACCTTTGTCACACGCCAATGCTTGTTGGCTGTCGTAATATAAGAATCGGAACACTATTCTTGCATTCGTTCATCAGTTATCTCTGCGCTGCTATCCATAGGGTCACAGATCAGCAAATCGTGGTACAATCGTTAGCAATCAATAGCCTAGTTATAATTCAGGTCCTTACTGCAGGGTCCTGGGTTCAAATCCTGGCGCGCACTACTTTTAAAAAGAATGCGCATCAAAAAAACTTCATAGCACATGACAGTTAAATAGTGCATAAAAGGTAAAACGGCAGTGTTAATTATTCGCAAGGCTGTATAAATTAATCTAGTTTCTGTGTTTGTATGCGCATTACACTTTTATAACTGACAATGCTTTGTCGGTTATCAATTATGGTCGTCCCCGCGGAGCATCGCCGTCGGTAATGATGTGGCGATAATTTGTCATCACACGATATCAAGAAATACATTCCTTGTAATTTGTTTCTGATAGCATTGCGTAGACGTATCACCAGACTAATTACATACACACCGCTGAACAGATATCGACTGACGAACATTCTCTTCTCACGTCAGTATTTATGTTATTTTTACACCTGTATTTATGCTCGATAGAATATTCATATTCATAAACTTAATTAATAATATTGACTGTGTGTAAAATGTATCTATTGGAATCAAATTGATGTGATATAAAATGTTATAGCATCCGGTTACGCTCTGTATATAATTTTATTTTTACAACTATATGATGTTTTTCAGCATTATCGACAATATTTTAGGAATGTTAGTGTGATAGCGGTCGAAAATGAAAAGCTAATTAGAAAACATATTTATGCTAAAACAAGCTAATTAGAAAACGTATAAACACGAAACATACATGCAAAAATTATGAACTTAATGAAAACACACGTTTGCTGTTTCATTTATTCACATAAGAGATGCGATAATTTTATCAAAAATAATATACATTGTAATTTTTCGTCACCGGCACGTTCCTCACAATTTTATTTATTTCCTATGTCACACAAAACAGAATATAATGTAATCCAACATACTATATAACAATTATAAAATCTAGATTATATTCCTCACCTATGTGTACACTGCAAGTTTAGTTGTGTTATTGATGTCCAACATTGTGACGTCGCCAGTGGGTCAGAGCTGGGCGGCATCCTGAATTTTTGAGCATGTAATAACCGAGATGGTACTATGTCGACTTCTGAGCGCTTTTCTTCCGCTGATTGCGTCTTTTTACTTTCTCACGGCGGCTCGGCCGCAAGGGGCGGTGCTCTATCAACATATTGCTCGCGGCCTCCTCGTTAGCACGGGAAACGTTACCGCGTTGGGCTTTCGCGTAAAAGAGCTTTTCATTTCCTTTTCGTGTACGTTGTCCTGAATATTTTCCTCGTTTACATTTCGATTCAACGACTATGTACCAGACTGCAAGTGGTCATGTATGTGGCGTCGACATCAGAACGTCGGACGGCGTGTGTCGGCCGGAGACCCCATAGAGCCAGTTTTCTAAGTGTACCGTGTGTCGAGTAAAAAACTTTCACGACAGAGGCTCGCGATATTTAACTATAACCAGTTCTTGTGCGGGCCGCGAAAGCTTTCGTTAACTTCTACGTATTAAGTGACGGTGGCGGCGGCCACAGAATATGTGATCGAAGCGAGCGATGGCAACGTGTAGTAGGTAACGTACATTACAAAAATTATATAACAAATGTTGCATGTTGTTGATATTACCTGAATACGATTCCTATAAAAAATTACGTAATACCTTTATTGTACATTTCCAATGCAAATAAGTTTTTGACGCTCGTCAGTTGTTAAAACTTGGTTTATTTAGTTGACAGGAAACCATATCAATTGAATATATTGGTTCCACTGTGTCCATTAAAAAAATTCTATTGTATTAAAATGCCATTATATGTATATATTTATTAGGTCTGCCTCGTTGGTCGAGTGGCTCAGAGCGCGGCTGCGATCGCGAGTTAGTGGATTCAAATCCTGAGACGGATAGTGTGTTTCTAGTAGTGGCCTGGAATCTGGACTTTAGCATGTTGTATGGCAATAGGCAACTGGTGGAACGCGTACTACACTCGTCTGCCGGTCTTTTCGTGGATTACAGGCGTGACTTTTCGTTTACGTTTATTATATATATTTAAATAGTATTTGGGGCTATGAAAAACCTAAAATTAATTAATGCTTAAAATTGAATGTTTTAACATTACATTTATAGGTTGTGTTATGGCTTAATGTTGTTATTGAAAAAGAGACCCAATGAACTAATCGAATCAATTTGATGTCTCATAATGTCAGCAAGTATACTAACAGTTACGTAAAATGATAGCCATAAATGTGGGCAAGGTTAGTGACGTCACATTTGTTCTATGATCGGAGACAAAATAAACAAAATGTAGGCTATATAATTTATTGTCATATCGTCGCGCTAGGTTCCTTACGGGGTAGGAAGAGGGCACGTAGTGCCAAATATTCATCACTCTCCTTATTCACAAGCACAAATATCTAAAACTTCTGTCAACCTCATCAACTACTTCCTTACCTATATTTAGTCATATAGGTGAAGTCACCATCGCGTAAATATAAATCTCTATGGTTTAAGTAAATACATTGGGACACGATTTGTAATAATTCAGTGCAATAAGGGTAGTTTAGGTTAGAATGTATTCGCTGAGGACAGGATAGGTTAGGCTAGTAAGAGTAATGCGGCAGGATTGTTGTAGTTAAGTACGGTCAGTTAGGTAGCGTGGTATGTAGTGATGTTATGCGCGGGGGCAACAATGAGCGAAGGGCGCGCGCGAGGGGGCC
>DWFO01001249.1:0-16421 GCA_018246595.1 Mimoniades nurscia nurscia | reverse complement strand
GATACAGGGTGTCGTAAGAGGCGACTAACCACGGCGCCGGTAGATCGCGGTACGATATGGCGCGGTCAGCCTGGCCACAGCTGCATGCCCTGTCCACCTGTGGACAGTATGGTCGCAGGCGGCGCGAGAGGCTGTGCTTTGCAACACAACCGCTTAGGAGGTGCCTATGTAAAGCAGTGGACTACAATAGGATGATGATAATGTTTAATAATAATTATTATTGTCACCACCATTAGACTTGTAAACGGTGCACTAGGATGTTCCAGGTACAGAACACTACATGCTAGGTTCGTAACTGAATTGCAAAAGGTAAATTTTGTCCCACTGAGACGCCATTGCCCGGAATACATTACGCAGTAGACCTAAATCGTAACGACCGCACCAAATGAGTCGCCAGTACATGCGTTAATACATGCATGTTCTTCACGTTATTGTTGTCAACCAATAAAAACAACGCCATCAATCGAAATCCATCAAGACAAAAACATGTACGTATGGGGCAAAGTCCCACATACCTACACAATATGTATACCGACATTGCAGATGTATTTTCAGCTGAAGCGCAGCACACGCGTGACGACGTTAAAAATAATTAGCTATTTATATACTGTATTGTTACAAAACAATGATTGCATTTAATTTCGAAACCATTTCCAAGTGGGTGGCTAAAGACTAGTAGTTATGTCGTTACTGTGGTATATGTATATCTAAAATAACATATTTTTGTTGTATGAATAGAGTTGTCAATGCAGAAGGAAAATGTTGTCTTTCGCTACTCTCTCCTTACCGCAAAAGAGACTAGGCGTTACTGTTAGGAAAATAATGATAACAGTATTTTGAAGTGCTACATCGAGCGTTCCTTGTTAGGTCTTTACGGAGTCGTGTACGTTCGTATATACATGTGGCTCGCATTGTGTCATATCATCAGCGCAGACTGACCGTTTCCACCGCCGACGATCTTGACCTACTGCTCTCGCTTGTTATACTATCATATATTCTATTAAAGTTACTATAGTCTCGAGCTTTCTTTTAGGAGTGATTTAATACCTGCATAACAACAAAATACACCAACGTAGGCACTTTGCGGTGTAAGTCGACTAGGTAAACATTCTTATTTCGGTCACAATAAGGAACGTAACATGGGTGAATCGTCGATGCCACGTATTGTACACTACGTCCTCGTACTGTAGTGTGCAATACGTGCGGACGTGTTGCGTATTCTTAGAACGAGCGCACACGCGAGCACACGCGAGACGCGGCTCAAATTAATTCAAAATGTATATTGTGTACAACACATACGCAAGGTATAGTGTCGCGTGCGCATGTACTCGTATATGCATTATTTTACTAAATCACAATCGGACATAAATACATAGGTATTATAAATGTTATAAATACATGAAGATCATATTATGTTTTCCCGGATCTAGGGATGTCACTTTGTCACCTATCGATAAATAATTTTACAAGAGTATTTAAAAGATATTTAATGCTTTCAACGAAAGACACGCTCAGACTCAGTAGTGATTCACACTGTCTGTCAGCGGTACGTGGGTTTCGTGTGAGACATCGCGGTAGTTTTATACAGACAGTTCGATTTACACATTAGAACATGCATCCGCACTATATAAGCATGCGAAGTGTTAATTGTCTTTTGTTGTTTATATTCATAATTCATACATAGACTATACTGTGTTTATATTTTTAAACATCACACAAGCAAAATAGTTGTTTTTTACCAAGATTACATCTAATTATATGACTACATTTAATTAACTACTACATTACTATTAGGTAATTATTCTCATAAATGACAAGCGACGATATCTGTTCCCTTTTCATAAATAAATCATTACATTTATCAATTTATCAAAATCAGTAGATGGGTGGAATTCCTGATTAAATACCTTTATGTTAGGTTCCCGACAAATATAGTTCAGCCGCTAGGTTGCGTTGAGAGCCAAGAGCGTCATCGCCTTTAATCACTTTTCTGTGTTGCCCGAAGTGTGCGCCAAGAAATGTTATGTGCCAACTATATGGTGATATTGTGTGTTAAATAAAAGTTTAAAACAAAAAACAACAAAGTGTAAACTATCTAAAACGGTAGTTCCCGTTGATAAATTTAAATCGATCGTTGATTCAACGTTTGACGATTTTGATTCATATAGTTTGATTCCGTTTGTTGAACGAATGAAGTTACTGATGGTTGTAATTATTCACGTCGTTCATTACGGCTGAGCCGATGTGGCTGTAGTTGACAGTGTGGTTCGCAAGTTTCATTCGCTCACCGAACCTATGATTCGTACGGTCGCCGGTTGATTCTATGGTCGGTATGATGTGGTTTAAAAGGGACCACAAGCAGGTCCCGGAGAAGGGTGAGAACGGTGTGGTGAGCAAGTTGAGACGGAAGAAGGCAGTGCTGTTGAAGCCGACGAGGGAGTCGAGCGAGAGAGAAACATCGACGGAGAGTGACAAAGAGAGACGGCGATACTCTGATATACTGGATATGAAAGTGTCGCAAGGTTTGTAATGATTTCATGTACTTATTGTATGTTTATTAATTAAGCGCGATTTAAATACATTGGAAAGGCTATTACTTGAGGTTCTCGAAGCCAGAGATATATACTTTATTTAAATTAATTATTAACCTTCAGTTTCTTTACACGTGTCTCGTTATTATTTTACTAATACTTCCGTCGTCTATCGATACGGATACGTCGATGTATACCCACCACTTACAGCAAGTTAAGGCGTAGTGCAAGACTACTGCACTGCACCCTTCACTGAATCTGTATCATATATTATGATTTTTTTCGTTCTAATCGCGTTCTTTAACGTTATTTACATCGCCGTGGGCTTGCTTTGGTGTCCAGTCTCACCTATGGTAAGCTAGATGTATCCCAGACTGTACCACGTTTGCCTAGAAAGGGCCTATTCATTCTTGCCTTGAACAATTTTGTTTTTTTTTGCTCTTGTTTTACGTTTGCCACGAATCGAGCAGAATAATAATTTAGTTTTTTTATTTTGTTTTGTTTTTTATTTTGTTTTTATATCAATGGCTTCGAGGAGTAACGTATTTCAATGCCAAAATTTCTTGGAGCTGCCTCCATCGATAAATAGACACAGTGATATTAACGGGCATAAAGCTTTATTATTTTGTATGCGTGATCCTCGATCTTGACCGATTGACTGGTATCTCCCCGTCGATTTGACACCATTGCGAACGTAGCGAATGGTTGGAGTTTTTCTTCTCTACTTGAGTTGAGAGTGAAATTCCAGCCATATAACTCTAGGATAAGAATATAATTAAGAAAACGTTGAAGACCAAATTGTATTTAGCTTAAAAGATATCGAGGCTGTAGTTCTATTACTGTTAGTGGATATATAAATCATACTGAACTAATCATAAGGTACTTAGATGAATAGGTAAGTAGAAACAGGTAGGTAGGTAATGCTATGAGATATCTAACATAGATATATTGCTAAAAATACATATTATTTTTTGGCGATGGTTATGAAAGACTTTAACTTATTTTAAGACCGGAAACGCGACAAAGCGTTGTGGATGCTATTGTGAGTGAACTTAAACCTAATATTTATATAATGCTACTTTAACAAAGACTAGTAATAGGGGATATAGCGTCACACTGGTTTGTTCGTAAATCTTAAGTTCTCCAGAGGCTTGTAAAGTGTCACCAATTGATATCAATCGACGCGGTCATTACCCATCTGACGAACTCCAGTATCGGTTGATATCATATATTTTTTGCTAGATGCCAACATATTAGGCTATATTCGCTTAAAATGATGAATTAGAGTATTGTGTCGATTTAGTTCTCGTAAGATGTTGAAATATCACAAGCTGAATAAAAAAAAATATAAGTGCAATGGTATGCTGAGGCCCCAAACTGCATAAACTTTGGAGCCGTAGTCATGTATGTCATAAGCGTTGTAATGCCAGACGCATAATAGAAACTTAATTAGCCTTGCCACGGCGTAACAGAAATTATACGCAACGGATTAGCATACTTACCTTTGTGCGATTTTGATTGATGTCCGTCGTGTTGCATGTGATGGACGGACTTGTGGGCCGGGCACGTGTGTGAATGCGACGTTTTCATAACACCATGTTATATGTGTACATGTAGTAAGGAATAAATTCTAAGGCAGCGTTCACACTTTTGGTGGGTTTGTGTAAGACAGGTATTATGAGAGCTTACAATTTATGGCCGTATAATACATATAATATGTGGGCGTGAAGAGCTTATAATATATAGCTTATAATTATAAACATGACGGGCAAAGATTTACAGCTATAAGATATCATTCACACTTTTGACACATTGAACATTTGTAATCAAATTTTACAATGACGTTCTTTACTCGCTCCTAGCCGATTTAAACATTGGCACAAAACAAAGGGAGAACTTCAGTGAGAAAGAAACTGAAGATTCGGCAGGCACATTGAGCGTTAGATGATTTAAGGACGATTAAGGGCTACCCAAATACCCGATACTCAGTGGCTACACCGTGTCGTTCTGTGCTAATTAAAACGACGGTCGATTGACTAATTTAATAATAACTTCCACTTGTTATAATACATCCGCATCCATACTCGATAGGACATACATACGAGTATGTATATGCTTCGCCTCAAAATATTTTCTGTGAATATATTATTTATGAAGTAAAGGCGTGCTTACTAGATATTTCTTGATACTTATGAATACAATTTGGTCTTTTAATTTATTTTTTATTACGTTTAAGATGACTAGTACCTACAGTAAGTGCTTCGAGTTTCCTTGCCAGTTTTACACATTGCGGAATTATATTATGACTTTAACGTTGTCCTTCTGTGTGTGTTTATGAGAAGGAGAGGATAAGATGTACGTGTGAGTTACATGTATGAAACATGACAACATATTTTTGAGAGCTATGATCATTAATATGCAAACTTTTGAATCGTTTGTATTAAGATTGAATTCGAGTTTATCGTGTTAAATAAACAAAACGTTGTATTAATATGTATAATCGGCGTAGTTTTATTTTTTAAACTAAATAATAATTCCTGTTATACAATTAGATAGGAATATTATCGAATCATATCTATAAATGGACTCGTTAAATAATGTAAAAAAATACAGTAATCTAGTCTCTGATGTCATACGCCACGACCCTGGCCTATTGGTCGAGTAGTTTGGGATTAAAATTTGATAACGTTTTCCTACTCTCGTGTATGAATTATCGTGTAATAATGATTCAGAAGTCTTTGAGAGGAGGGAGGATACCTTGTAATAAAGAATCAAGTTATTAAGTTCATTACAATAACCAACTTAATGTGAATTTAAATATTAATATTATATTCAGAGGGTGATGGTGTAGAAGAACTAGAAAGGTCAGTTCTGTAAAAGTGGAGATATTTGGTATTCCGTGCCCTCTGCCTACCCTCTGAGAAACCTGGCTTGATAATGTATTAATAATGATAAGAATTCGCGTCGGCTAGCCCGTTGGTCTAGGACTACATTCCCACCTAGAATAAATATTTATGTGAAAAGCTCAAGTATTTGTTCCGTCCGGGTGTAAATGAAACATCTAGGTACGTATGTAAGAAGACAATATAATGTATACATATGTATCTTTTACCAACTGTCTGCTTACCATTATATAGGCTCTATTCGAACCTACTCTAGGATCAGGTAGCCGTGTGTAGTGGTGTCCCAAGATATTTAATTATTTCGTTTGTGTGTGTGCGTGGCACCATGTGTGTGTGCCCGAATATACTGTATAAATAATCAAAATGGATAACACACAGGGCTGGATAAAATATTCCACCTGCAATGCAGGTTGTATTAACTAACAAGGTCGCAGCGCCGCCGTCGCCTACAGACGCTTTTTTTAATTAAATAACCACCTTACCGAGCCTTTGGTTCGTTGAAATCAGTCCGTTCATTTGTATGATGAGTGATGTGCGAGCCACGGCCAACTGATCCCAAACTAGACAGAGCCTGGCTGAGCCATGATAACCGGAAAGCTGAGAAAGTACATGCGTACATTTCTAATACATCTGTACTTATGTAGTTCGTTCTTATGTTAATGGTTGTAGTATTATGATGTGAACACTAACGGAACCGAACTCATAAACCCTCGGCTCTACAGTTGCATTTATTAACCGAAAGGATCGTCACGTCAGTATTACCTCGTAACGAAACGACGTCGTGTGACGTCACAACAGCTAATTGGCCCGCGGCGCCGGCGCCGGTTAACAAGCGTGGATACAACGTCTTTCAAAGTTGTTTATTATACCTCTGTAAATGCTGTTCGTCCAAATATTAAACGAATTTTATTTTCTGCCAAGTCTTCATTTACATCACCTGAAGCCTGTGTTACCAAGTCACCCTTTTTTACTTCCCCAACAAAATATTTTTACTTGTTTATAATGTCATATAATACGCACCAGTATTTTTGTGGGGGTAACATTTATAATTTTTTCATAATTTAATCGCAATCGACTGATTCGACCAAAATAGGACTATTTGAAGGTATCAAAAATATGAGACAAGAACATTAGGGTTTAAGGAAACTAAGCTTAAATAGGGACTAGTCCGAAAAGCCCGAAATCACTTAAGACTAACTCTTAAGTCAACCACAGCCGGAGCTCCCATGGCGGCTTCACTGATAACGCCGTGAGATAATAATAATTATACAGGATTATACAGCGTTATGATGCACGTTATCTTCTGTTTATTCGCGTCGGGCTTCAGCAGTATAATACGTGGAGCAATTTGGGCCATACGGTTTGTGATTACTTCGTCATGCAAGTGTATGCCAGGTGCTATTTTAAAAAAGTGTTTGTTTGTTAGTTTTCATTGACCGTAACATCACGCCTGTAATCCCCGTAGGGGCAGGCAAAGAAGTGCCGTACACTCCCATGATTCACCGGTTACGTTTACGTCACATCATGGAATAGGTTGTGAGTCTATTGCCATACACCGGGAGCTTGTCTGAATTCCGAGCCACCACTAGAAATTCTAAGTTAGAAAAATCCAATAGTGCCTGACCCGGAATTTGAACCCAGGCCCCCTCGATCGGCAATCGCATTTGCAACGAACGCGACCAACGAGGCTGAAATAGTGGTTAATATTATTAGACGTGAGGTAAGTGGTAGAATAAATAGGTAGGGTGGGAACAGAATACAGATATATTCTTAAGTCCATAGGCTTTGTTCCATTTGCATAAACTAAACGTACCTACCAGTTTTCATTGTAAGTACTCATTTGCCAGTTTATTATATGCTAACCGATGAATAAGAATCACCGAAAGCAACTAATTCACCAAGCATTCGCTTGTCGGTCGACTTTAGCGACCTCGATAATAAAGAACGAATGAACGATTGAATGAATAAAAATCACGAACCATTTCAATCATTCAAACGTTGTTGTACGTTCGGCCGACCCGAGCGACCTCAATGTTTGGCCCCATGAAGAGAAGCTTGTTAACCTAATTATTTATACACTTGCCGTGACACCAAACAGTCGGAACTATTTCAATTTCATTAATTCGTAATATTTCATATTACCCACTATCATTTTTTGTCTTTATCCGGTCGCACGTGTCGCTTTTAATTTTAATAATATTATTTTAAGCTAGATTTTATGTACGCTTTTGTTTGTACTCATTATTATGAAAGTTTTTCTGACTTATACGTATAAGCTCTACATCTTCGTTCGGATAACAAGTTATCCATCACCACATCGTTCTTGAAAATAACTTATTCATTGTTGACTGATAAGTAAACGGACATACAGACTAAAGTGTCGAAAAAGGTCATGAAAGTTAATAACATTAAAGATTTAGACATGATGCAATGGCAATGTTTTGAAGAAGATTACAAATATTATTATTATTAGCATTATACAAGTTAGCGCTGCAACTATAAAGATACTTACACATCTTCACGTCAGGTCCCTCACAGTGTGGGTGGAGAGCACTGAGTGTCAAATACCTCTGCCCTTATACACCTGCCGCGGTTCTTCTACGTTCATCACTCTTCTCATATATACACGGTTCAGAGACTTCTGACTCCTCTATCGACCAGTATCTGCCTTATTTGATCGAGATAGGTGAGTCCTGGTCTCCCGCGGCACCTGCGTCCATCTTCGTTCGCATTTATCTACAGCTCGATACACAAACTTAAGTGATATTATATCTCTACCGTAAATTAGTTGCGTTGCTACGCCTGGTAGCTAATAGTTGCAGTTGGAAAAAATTAAAAATAAGAAAAATGATCATCGTCAACAGTGTTGTAATTTTCCCTATTTTCTCTTTTGTAATTGTGAAAGGAAAAATGCAAATAAGTACAATAACGCACCGGTTTGTAGAAAACACGACAACAATGAAGTAGTGAGAGCCTTTCGAGAACTTTCGATTTCGTACTACCTAGATTTTGGAGCTCTTTGCTATTCGCACTTTATTTAAATCAACGCGGAGTCTAATTTAAAATGAACAAAAGACTTTCTTCTATCAGAAAGAAATTTTCATTACGCAATCTGACATCCAGATATGAATCTTCTTTAACGCTTTAACTTATTAGCACTGTAATGTCACGCTAGTGACCTTACAGTGTAAGCAGAGATTACAGAGTACCTACTCATAAATGTCCTTACAGATCTGACATGCTTCTATATTAATTTCTCTTTTCATACACGCAGCTCTCTCCATACAGCCGCTGTATACATCTTCTTATTGCAATATCTCATGTAAACATTCTTCTTATATTCATATCTTATCTATTCATTTTACATATTATTAGTCTATTTATTGAAAGACGTGTTCAACTACATATTTGCTTTGTTATAAGCTAAAGAGAAACAAAATTTTTCAAAAACAAATTCAGAAGAAGAAACTAAATATAAGAAGAACAATATGAGAAGTTAGATAAATGCATCAATTGCATATAGCCTTTTATGTGGTAAGGAATAGAGCCATCTTTCGTTTTCTAATGCGTTCGTTTTGCTTTTCAATGCTGTTACTATGAACAACACAGGAAACCACGAACCTGTGATCTTAAGACATGGCCTAACTTCTAATAGTTACCACAAGTTATGTATCGGCTGCTTTTGAACGAAATTATAAAAGTCTATGAAGTATTATCAGATCATTTAAGACTTTGGAAAAACTTTGTAATGGAATATTCTAAATATTAACATCAGGTTTTCATGTTATAATTTATTCACGGCAAGTAACTACAATGCTAAACGATACAAAAAAGCTTCGGCCCCCTCCCCTTCATAGTTATTTAATTAGCTACTGTTTACATATTTTATGTACGTCGACAAAATTGACTTACCCTTTTATTATCGAGCCGAGTGCTTGACCCCGGCCGACCTACTGTAGCTCGACCGACTGTACAAAGCTAGGCGCGTTTTGCGTTGGTCCTTTTGTTGGGCGCAGTAGAAAGTGGTCGTGAGACGGCCGCTAAACGTTATTGTGTGCTAATTGTTGCCGGGCGGGCTAGGGCGCTGCCACATTACCACTGTGCGCCTCTGTGAATTATAAACATAACATTACGCCACTGTTGCCCTCAAAGCGTAGGCACATAAGCGTGTATACTCCCACGACTTACCAGTTACACGTCTCACCATGGTATGGGGGTCAGTGTTATTACCAAACAAATTACAAATGTCCATTTTTTAAATTTATGAAACGAGCTATTAATGTAGAAAATGCACGTCACATCTGTGAGGATGGAGATATTTGGCAAGCGGTGCTCTCTGCTTACCGCGCAAGGGACCTGCCGTGATGGTATGTTTAAAAATACGTTGCACACTTAACACTTTGTGATTAACTTGTAGATGGTGGAAGTACTTGACACTTGGAAACATGGATCATAATGTCGATGTTCTGTGGAGGATCGATTTATATTAAAAGTCAACCAGTTGTTTGCATTATGAAGAAACTTACTATTTTCGGTGTAGGGTTGTAACCACAACATGGGAGAAACCAGTGTGGAACTACCAATGAATGGACACATGGTAAAAGATATTTAAACAGTCCAGTTATATAAAACTTAGTATGCCCATGATCGTTGTGACCAGATACAAATGTAACGTAATGTAAAATGTATTGTTACGTTATGCTGTCCAACGTACTCCTGATATCTAATTTAAAGTATTCTTTGAGGATTTCTTCATTTAAAACAGCCTAAAAATTGCAATATTTTACAGAAAATTTGTTAATACGTTGTAATATTAAGTCAAAGTTTGATAGTTTTTTTTTCCAATCGTCTGACGACATTTATTAAAGCCTTGATATAATTCATTCTTTACGACATTTTAATACCCTTCGAAATATGTTATTAACGTAATAGTACTTATTATTATTATTAATATGAAAATCAACCAAGTGTTGCGAGTGTGTGACCGTCCTAATTTTTTCTTTAATCGTAAAAAGTTTATCGTAACTCTTGTCCTCTTAATTCGGTTCGTAAACATAATAATCTGCTTCATTGTCTTCGACGTGATTGCAATTGTAACAATGCCATTCATTTTTTGTTCTTATTATTATCATTGTGCTACTTCTTTTGATGTACTCGATCATTTGTTTATACTTACTCTTCAAGTTATATTTTTGTCATGTTTCATACGTACATATCCTGTTAAATTGGGACGAGCGATTGCAATTTTGATTCTGTCGCAAAGGAATTTCAAATCTATGCTAGGGGGATAGCGACTATTTTAATAATATAGACGATATATGATTAGACCTACGTCTCGACTATTCTACGAATTAGAGCATATCAGCTCTATCAAGTAGCAATGGCCTGTTTTAAATGCATGAGGTCCAATCTGTTGCTGCATTAGTTTGATCTATGCAAGAGACGGTCTATAAAAATAATCATGGTGATGACGTACATTAGAACGCGTTATTCGTATGTATAATTGCTAAATTACCTGGCAAATTCTGTGTGAACAGCAAGGAAACTCGTAGTATTAGGTGAAAGATACCTTCTCAATAACATTTAATACTCCCACAGAACGAAGAGATGAAAGTGACGAATCGCTATATGAATCGGCCGATTGTCATAGTGACGCCATTTCTGCGAGCGATGACGCTCTACCTCGTCTCAGCAAAACCCCAACAATAAGCAAGGAATCCCTCAAGCTGGCTGTTACCGATGAAGAAGTTGACAATACGAGAATTAAAAAGTGCCACAGAAAAACCATGTCGTTATCCAATCCGCTAGAAATGGTAAAAAGTTTGGGGGACGAGTGGTTCGAATCAAAAAAAGATCTGGAAAAGCACAGTGATAAAAAGAAGTCTAGAGAGAGTCTCTGGAGTGAAGAAGATCGAGATTCTATTCATGGTTCTTCCATGAAACTGGATCAAATCAGGAAAAATAGTAAAAAAGATGATAAGAACTTCACTGATAACAGGAAAAGTAGTACTACTGAAGCCCCCAAGAGAAAGAGTAGCAAAGGATCTTCGGTCAGTGCTTTGAATTTCTTAAGGCGAAAGAAGACACCTACCTCAATGAAGGCGGTTGAAGCCGTCGTCGAAGTAGTCGATAGACTCATCAGTGCTGATGAGATTTTAAAACATACTAAATTCTTTCTAGAAGAGGAAAAGCGCCATGCAGCAATATGCAATAAACCACCAGCTGAAACAGATTCCGAGGAAGATGTTCCTAGTCCTAAAATAATTGGCGAACATAGAAGGAGATTAAGTCGTCAAACTTCCAGAAGTAAAAGTAAGGTTAGAGGAAAAAGTCAAACTGTCAAAGTTAATACACTTCGGAAATCACATAGTGGGACATTGAAGAAGGGCAAAAAGAAGGGTACAAAAACTCCTCTAGCAGGCAGAAGCCGACAAGCCAGTATTGTTGAGCCAAGTCCAATGGTGAAAAAGAAAAATACGGACGCATTTAAGCAAAATTCTTGGCTCTTCAGTAGTTCTAAAGGTGAGTTCTAATTTATTGTAAAGATTATTTGACTGCTGGTATAAAGGTAGGAATTTTTTTTTGAGAAATATATAATTCCTGCAAATCTACTTCTACTAACAGTAAATGATAATATTTTATTATTGTCAAAATTTTATCTCCGTTCATGTAAGTATCGTGATCACGTTTCCATTTAATAGTTCCATTTACATGAGAAATATGTTTCGATTTGAATTAAATTGCACATGTAATTTTGCCTCAACGGACATTTGTGGAATTAAGGAAAAATCCGTACATCATGTGGGTATGACAATTACTTCCGTGACAAGTCTTATTATTTAGGTGAGATATCATACAAAGTTAAATCACTGTTTGTGCATTTATTCGCAGTATCCTTAAGTATTAATTTCAATGAATAGTTTTGATCGTAGATCCGTGAATTGGATCATATAAACAAATTGTACAGCGTGTTCCACATATATACTTGTATATATGCATACATGTAATGTATATATACATGAAATTTCGCTCTTTGTGTCCTATTAATGGAAATATTGAGCACATTTTTGGTATAAAAGGTTTTGAGATGTTATATGCGATGTTATGGAAGATACTAAAATATTTTGTTTGTTAGAATATTGGATGCTGACGAAGGCCACATTTATTTTTATCACAACTTGATACTCAGGGTATTCGCTTGTGCAGTTATAGATATTTTTTGTATTGGATCTTTTTACATAAGATTCGTTACTAATCTTTAAAGACAAAGGTCAACGAAGATGACGTACCGTACATAGAATGCAGAAAGGCGTCGTGTGTGTTCCGAACAAGGCTAGCCGGTCACACTTGAGGTCGCTCTTTGATAGATATGTGTCTATTGAATGGTTGTTATTAATAATGATGGAAGTACTGGAACGTATGGTTATCTAGATATATTTATACGTAGTGCATCGTTAAAATACCACGTAATATAATTACAAAAAAATATAACTGCGAGAAATATCAGGAATGTTTTTGAAATTAAATTCAGAGATTTGAATTTTTCAACGCTGGACTAGCATTTGTAATTCTCTTAAATAATTTCGATTCTTTTCGTAGAAACATATTTGCAACATACATTTGCAGCTTTCACAATTATTTTCTTCCCCCTTCAAATGTGTTGTCGTGTGCGTGTCCGTATGTATGTACATTTATTTAATCTCGCATAAATAAAGACCAACTACTATGGGATATATATCTCGCAGCATAGCGATTTATGATTCCATAGCATTTGGTTCAGCCAGATGCCCGCCACAAATCAATCGGTTTCCATCTAAGAGCAGTATGGAATTTTTATTACCTTCCGAACGACTAGCGTATCTTATTGTAGCAATGGTTTTAACTAGACGAACCATTTGCCCAATTAAATTGCTGTCGCGTGGAATATTTGATTCTCAGCAGTTTTTTGTTTATAATGGAAATAGTGAGAAATTGTCATTAATAACAACTAGTCAAAAAACATAAAAGTATCCAATCAAAAAATCAAATAATTCTAAGTGATATTAAGTAGAGCTTGGAATTTCTTTGTGTTCCAGGACAGGATAGATTCTTGTGCGTTTTTTCGTTTCAAACATGTTATTGTGGGCAATAATGTTAAACTCAACGAAGAAAACGCAGTGCACAGTTTCAAGAGGTGTGTTTAATTGTCAGTGTGTCACTTGCAAGGCGTACGAACACAGAGATTTATCTCTACCGGAAATCGAACTAATGAATCTCACATATCTACCGCAGTTCTTGCCACCTCTTCAATTTATCTCTGAACGGCTCTCGCGCCTTGAGTTGTCAAGCGGCCTGATCGATCGAC
Source organism: Mimoniades nurscia nurscia (assembly GCA_018246595.1). Lineage (NCBI taxonomy): Eukaryota > Metazoa > Arthropoda > Insecta > Lepidoptera > Hesperiidae > Mimoniades > Mimoniades nurscia. The sequence continues at coordinate 2,643 of DWFO01001249.1, read as the reverse complement.
CCGCGCACCACGTAACTGTTGTTAATTATTGTCAGTATGAAACTCGTTGCCGTCTTTGTTGTATCACTGCCGAATTAACGACACAGCGTAATATATGGCACGACATTTACGGAATGTGTCGATTTGTCTGTAAGTATGTCAGGTCTGTAAGAACTGACTGATGTCTACCCTTACAGATCATAGACACCTGGTGTGATGGTAGAACAATAACAGTATTCGTGTGTGCTTCGTGATTGGGATCGTTGGATGCTGTTGCTCTGCTGCTCTGTTCCTCTGGTACAAGAAAGGTATGGAGCTACAACCAAACTTATACCTTAACTGTTTGCAATTTACGTCATATCCTGTCGACATGTCTTCACTACAGGACATCATATGTTTTTATATGGGAATCCCAATATCGAATGTAATAAGAAATCAGAAAATCACGCATGTAATAATATATTCGGAACGAAAACGACAGTTCTCGTTTGTCGTCATCTTCGACTCCGTTTTATAGTTCTTCACTAATCATGCTGCTTTTTTTCAATCTGTGCCAGTGTGGCATAAAATAGATACAAATTATTCTGTTTATGGATGTTTTATACTCCACCGACTGTAATTTGTGAAATAAATTATACTTTATTCCCCCTTTCTTCTTGTCGACGATGATGTCGTCTGAATACATTTGGGCGTACGAGTCGGTTAACGGTGACATCGCATAGTTTTTTATGTGGAGATAATTTTATCGTATTCATGGTCAACTCAGTAATTATTTTCGATGTTTATATCGATTTATGATCGTTACGATATGGTTGCAAATATAATCCGTATGCAACATGCTAACCTCCAAAATTATAACGCTTGTAGTGATTATTTTTGAGCAACATCGAATAAGTAGTTTTATTTTCCAAGCCAAACTACCTATAGCTAGGAAGCCTCTTTCTCTACACACAAGAGACCCTCCTACATTTTTATCAGCCCTTGGTCGTCTATGTGTAGTTAATTCTTAGTGCTTATGTTTTCTTGTTATATATTGGAGTATAGCTGAAAAACATTGCTTTGATTTTTTTTCAAATTGATTTACCTCAAGCTTTCAAAATTTATAAAAACATCACTACACATAAAAATTTAATAAACATCAACGCTCATGGCTGTGTTCGGCGACGAGCTTTAGTCTAAATTTGATTTTTAAGCGCTTAATTTGTCATCAGGTGGACCGTCTTCTAATCTTCCACGCCTTCTTCTTTTACAAATAAATACAGCTTATTGTTAAGTTAGTACTGTGGTGTGTAGTCCTTGATGTCTTAGTTCCACATGCTACTTACTAAGTCTTAACAGTATACCTAAATGCACCGTTGCGATATCCGTAGTCGTGACTTGGACATGAGGTTATTTTAAATATTGCTCTATGTATGTTGCGGCCTCGGTGCGTACCGACAAAAAAAATTGTGCATGTATAATTCATCAGTGGAGGTGAATAGATGGAATGTGTTTATGTTTATCGGCTGATGTGACTGTTGGGGATTTAACGATTTTAACGTTTTTTAACGATTGTCATAGATCACGAAACGGCCGGTGCGCGTGAAATTGTGCACGCGTTAAATGTATGCACGTAACACGTTAACGTCCAATAAAACGTGACTGCGCGATCGTTAATGTTAAAGCTCCGTTTACATGACGACTGTTTCTTTAATATCAAGTCAATTTGTTAATGTACACGTCCAAGTTTTTTGAGGTTTGACTTATTTTTTTTATTATGTCGTCAGTAACAAAGTTATTTTGTTTTTGTTAATAATATAAAATAGTAAGGCACTTTGTAGTAATCGACTTGGTCGTGGAACTTGGAACATTTCGCATCCCGTGGGTCTACCTCCCACACGGGTTAATTTGACCAATAGTAGTCCAGACGGACGGTATATGTATTGTTACGAATGTTTATAAGATAGTGTAGAGTAAGCCAGGTGGGTGAGACCGATTGATCGTCAGCGTAAGGTCTTATGTCGGCTCGGTTTGGAGAAATATAAATTTGGAACGACGGACTCACCAGCAGTAGGTAAATGCTGTCATGGTGTACACATACAACGTTGTCTGATCTCAAACGAGCTTGTGCTACCGTAAACAGACAACTGATGAACCGCATACATATGCCTAAAATTCTTGACTACATACTAATATTTGAATAATTGAACATAGGCCTCATTAAACAAACAATTGTCTTGTGCGGGAATCGAACATATAACGGTAAGTTTAGCAGTCAGGATCAATTCACGCCGGTCCAAGTAAAAGTTAACGAAGCGTAGGCAATATTAATGCAATTGGCCGGTAAATCGATATTGCTTATAATGGTAACTGCAGTTCTCACTCAACAATACAGTGGGATGCTGATAGCAGCTCCCCGGTCGATCACCTTTCGCATTCACATGTCTCGACCCTCGGCGCTGCCCGCTTCATTGACAGCTGATATCAGTGACTACGTATTAAACCTATAGTAAACAAGTGTTACGGAGATCTTCAATTAAAGATCCTCACTTTATTCATTTTGAGTTGTTACAAATACATATAATGGAATGTAAATGAAAGTTCGAATAATAGTAACTTCACGCCTGTAATCCCCGAAGAGGTAGGCAGAGGAATGTAGAACATTCCCACGTTTCACCAGTTACT